>JANZLC010004531.1:0-12044 GCA_026413385.1 Erythroxylum gracilipes
ATTTATTGAATTTTCTAGTATTTAGTTTTTGTTGTCTTACTATTTTATTATTGGATCGGGTTATACATCAGGTATGTTTTCGTCTTTTATTGGAGTTCTATGTACTTAATTATGCGGCGTGCTAGTTTTTATTTATTCACTTATTTCTTTTGTATCCTGCATCATTATTTTCCATGTCATATCTGCATGTGGGTCTACCGGAAACAGCCTCTCTATTATGTAGGGATAAGGTTGTGTACTATCAGACCTCCCTAGACCCCACCTTAATGCAGGATTTCAGACTGGGTGTGATGATGATGATGATGACGACGATGATGATGATAATGACGACGACGATGACTTGCTCAAGTGAAGCATTTTTTTATCAATAAATTACAACATTTTATGTATTCCCTAACAATAGCACTATTATGTAGTAAAAAAAAAGGTTTTGAGATACCTTGGTAGGAACTTTAAAGGTTATTCATCTTCTCTCTGATCCACCTTTAGTCGTAACTGAGTTCTCTGTTTTGGTGACAGGAATCCAACAGCTGTTGCACCGGGCGTAGACGATTCACTTTCAGCATGTCTATCGAGAAGGGAACCAGTGCGCAGACAGTCTCGCTCGACTCGCTAGCATTTTAAATCCGGGCCTTCATATTCTTCAGGAGCCCCCTTTTGACATCCAAGAGCTCCTCCATTAGGATGCGCATGGCGCAGTCTATCCCTGCGCGCTGATTTAGTGTTGTAGTGTCCCTTTTGGAAAAAAAAAAAAAAAAAGGTTAATGATCTACAAGGAATCTCTCTCGGGTCTCCATATATTTATTGATGCTTATTATGTTGGTGAAAAGATTTATCACAGCTTAACCATGTCGTACTTTTTTTTTCGATAACACTCATATTTAATAGAGTTCTAAGAAATAAAATTTGTTGCTCACTTATCCACTAAATTTGAATATTATGCCATTACTTCCATAACTTCTGAACTTGATCAATTGGCTTACCAACATTCTCCAGGAGTTTTGTAATAAGTTATTTGCTTTACCTGTCATTTATTGTGATAATGTTGGAGTTACATATGTCTGATTCAATCCAAGCTTTCAATCTCGTATGAAAAATATTGCTATAGACTTTTACTTTGCCTATAATTAATTTGCCAATCATCGTTTAAGAGTCTCCCATGTCCATACATAAAATCAACTTACAGATTCTCTCACAAAACTTCTCTGTCATCTTTAGTCGAAAGAACACCGATCCAAGTTTTGTTTCCTTAGTGGGAAATCAATCTTACGGGGGTATGATAAGTTATGACAATCAATCAAGCATTATCGCCTTAAACATTTTCTATGACTTTCTTCAGTAACATTACCTACTTTTAAAATTTTTCCATGACTTTCTTCTATAACATTAAGTATATATTTCTTAATTATTGTACACTATATTTAACATTATCATTACTAGTCAAACCTATGTATATATAATAGACCAATAATATAGAAAGAGACAAATAAATTATTCTATCTCCTTTCTCAATCTATATACTGTAGTTTTATCTGGACATAGTCTAGTGAGAAAAGGTTAAAAAAATTAAAAGAGGGAACTATTTTTATTCTCATCTATCAAGCTACATAATAGTTCTTATTTTTTATGGAATACTTTTACTCTTTAAATTGAAAGCAAAACTAAAAAGATAATCATAAACCCATGATATAAAAAAAAAAAACACGGAACTTTTCATTCTTCTTTTCATTTGAGAGAGTGTTGCCATCTTCTTTTGATCCTCCTATACTTTAAAGTAAATCTCCTTGTCAAAATTATCTTAATGTAGTTCAATGCCTTTTCTTATAATTTTAAAAAGAGCTTGTTAGACCACTTCTGAATCATGTTATGTAATTCCATCCCTTTGAAATTTTGTTTGAACGGAAAACATCACGTATTTATTTTACTTTTCATAATAACTTTATTTCATATACATTTCAACCGGTTTAAATCAAGTTTTATTAAATTTTAGGCCAATTTTAGTTTCAAAACCTTATATTTATATTTAGCCAATATGATATTTAGTTTTAAATTGAAGCCTAATCTATTTTAAAATTTTTAAATCAAAACCTACATGTAAATTTGCATTTTTATGATTATTACAAACTATAAGAACATATTATTAAAAAGATCTATTTTTTACTTATATAGGGATTGAACTTTTGTTAAATAAGTAGTTGATAAAAATTAAATAAAATTTAGATATATTCACTCAATTTTAATATTTTCTCAAAAATAAGTGAATAGTATATAATAAAAGTTTTATAACAATAAAAATAATTTTATGAACAATTTTTAGGTATAAAAAAGTGATCAAATATAAAACTGTTGGATATAATTTTTTTAAAAATAAAACAATAAAATCATATAAGCTAATTCCAATTAAGTGCATAGGAGAAAGTGTTATGTTGTTATTTGTATTATTAATTTTTCTTAACTTTAACTTTTAAATTGTTGAGAAGAATGAAATTCGAATATGATTGAATTAAAGATTTTTTTATTCTCATTTCTGTAATGGACCAATTCGTTAAGATTTTGCATCTCACCCTAATTTGCCTAAATGGGATTGCAAATCTAGTATATGTGTAATTTTATTCACTATTCATTCTAACTTGAACTTTAAAATGTTGAAGTCTCCTTTTATAGAAAGAATCAAATTAGCCTCAGAGTTATAGAAAGAATGAAATTAGCCTAAGAGTTTCAATAATTTAAGGCAATGAAAGAGACAAACAGTTACCCATACGGAATGTTGCTTACGAAGATATTCAGAGAATCTGGAGTTCTTCTTGACAGAGGAAACAGATTAAAGATGCATGTCAAGAGTTTCATCAACTCCGTAATAATTGGGAAAATGGGATTGAAGAATCTGGATAGAGAAGAAGCAGATTCTGAGCTTCAAGTAAGAACTAAGGGGGAGCGAACAAGGACGAAATCTCCTACAAAAAGTTCTCAATCTCAATCTGTCAAGATGCCCATGACTAGCAGGAGAAAATCATCAGAAGAAACATTGAAAGAAAAGATGATTTCTCAGAAGGCAAGTAGCCGAGTACGGACTATTGAAGATGGTGCATTAAAGAGGAAAGGGGAGACACTTCTGAGTGAAATTCCGAAGCAAGCGCGAAAATCACCCAGAGTTCAAACCTTGCGACAACAAGAGGAAAAGAAATCCAGAGAGGTAAGTCATAGAGAAGATTCTGAGTCAAGCGTCTCTCAGCCTACAAGATCATTAGTCTCAATCTTGAATCAAGATACAACCAAACAGGCTAAAGAGACTGAGAGCAAGAGAAAATTGGAGTTTGAGAAGCCCAAATCCCAACCTCAAAAGACTCTAAGACTGATTGAAGCGGGAAAGAAGGAGAAAGTCAATCAAAAGAAAAGTACTCTCACAGCTGATAAAGTCAGTCAAGAGAAGGTTACTCGTACTGATGTTCAAACCGAACAATTAGAAGAACTCAGTCTGGTACACGTGAATATTTCTCAACAATTAGAAGAACTTAGTCTGGAAAAGGTTGATACCCCTCAACTTCTGAGGAAAGAAGATTTGAGAATTAAAGTGACTGAAGAAGTACAACCTGTGAAAGAGAAGAGTACTTCAATAATCATCAAGGAAACCCCAAGAAGGTTAGTGAAGGTATATTTCCAACCAATTTTGGTGAATAATAGTACCATACACCTGTTAAATGATGATGAGAAGAGTATGTGTGAGCGTTTAAGGGATGAAGGAAAGAAGCCTTATCTTACGCAAATGATGAAATAGAAGCACATTATCTTCCCACTAACAAAAAGCACGGTGCTAAAGATTGTGCCTGACATTCAACCAATGCGTCCCTTTGTACGCAATATAGATAAGGGGAAGAAGAAGCTATACCCAGAGGGGGTAGTAGATGATCTGACCGCAAAGCAAATAGCAGAGGAACTGTGACTCATAGATGAGGTGTGCTATACAGAAAAGAAGGTGACAAGTATGTTCATTTCACATCACATTTCAGATGACCCAGGAACAGGTGGTAGCCAACCAAATGTATCTTGTCCAGTGGGGGGAAAGCTTATAAAAGGGAGGATCAAAACGATGAAGATTGGAGATCTTATATGTATACCTGAGTCCCTTGTGAACTTCATTATGCGTATTAGGCCATTATCTAATACACTATCACTAGACGAAGTTCTACCCCTGCTTAGAAGACAAGTCCAACGACTACCAGTTCCTGATGATTTGGATCTTCCTATATCCAACCTATCTGTACAACCTCCTACCCTAGAGATCATTGAAGAATATGTTCCATCTTCAGACGCATACAACACAACAATTGCTTTTGAAGAAGAACATCAGAAGAAAGATGATCGAGCAATTGCATCAACTAATTTTCACGCAGAATTAGTTCATCTACGCAAAGACATGAAGAAGATTAAAAGAATGATGAAGAAGCTAATACAGCACTTTCGATTATAATCATTTTTTGATTTATAACAAATAGGGGGAGAAAAGAAAAGACAGAAAAGAAAAGATAGGGGGAAGAACATTGAACAAAAGATCACAGGATTAATTTGTAATTGTGATATTGTTTTCATCTGTGTATTTTGCCTTTTACTGATATGAGTATTTGTTATTATCAAAAAGGGGGGATTGTTAAGTCAAAATGACTTTACGATTAATGATTTTGATGAAAAACATATAATAAACCAAAATAAAGAAAAGCAGACGGAAGCAAAAAAACATACGGAAGCAAAAACAGACGCAAGCAAAAAACAAACAGAAGAAAATCAAACAGAAGCTGTAGTAAAAAGCAGACGGAAGAAAAGTAGACAGAAGCAGAAAAACAGACGCAAGCAAAAAACAAACGCAAGCAAAAAACAGACAGAAGAAAAGTAGAAAGAAGCTGAAGTAAAAAACAGACGGAAGAAAAGCAAACAGAAGCCGAAAAACAGATTAAAGCAAAAGCAGACGCAAGCAAAACACAGATGGAAGTAAAAAGTAGACAGAAGCAAAAGCAGACGCAAGTAAAAAAATAGACGGAAGAAAAGCAGACGCTAGACGCGAAAGTGGAAAGAAGACAAAAGAATCAAAATAACACATCAGCTTGAGTTAGTTACAGAACTCAACTGAATAACCGATTCTTGAAAGATCAAGAAGCAGTTTTCAAGAAACAGTTGACGACGAAGGCTATAAATACGAGTCATGTCAAAGAGACTGTAATGAATTTTTTAGCAAGATTAAAAAGCTGAGCAATTCTTGAGAGATATTGTGCGAATAATCTAAAGCTATATTTTCTGTAACAAGCTCAAAACATCTTTCGTTAGAAAGTAGTGCAGATAGCCTGAAGAGGCTAAGTGTGAAAGAATACTGATTGTAGAGACCTAAAGAGGCTCAGAAACAAAGAATATTTTGTAAAGTTTGAGAGATAGTGAAATCTCAGAAAGACTTCTAAGGACTGGACGTAACCCACAGTTTGGAGTGAACTAGTATAAAAACTACTGTGTCAAAACCTCTCGAACTCTCAATCTCTCTTAGCTTTTAACTTTTGATCTTAGTGTTTCATAAGTTTTCAAAAATCACAATAGTGTTTTCAAAATAGTTTTTTTTGTGAAATAAATAAGTGTTCTTTAACGAACTAGTTTTTGAAAAAGGGGATTAACGAAAAAGTTGATCACAATTTAACCCCCCTTCTTGTGCATCTATACTTCATTATTAAGTGTTGTACTAATGTGTGATTCACTTCAATATTGTGATAATAAATCAGCTATAAGTATAGCTCACAACCCAGTCCAACATGAGAGGACAAAACATATTAAAGTTAATAAACATTTTATTAGGGAGAAGCTGGAGAGTGGCCTGATTTGTACATCCTTTGTATCTAGTCAACAACAAATTGCAGACATTTTTACCAAAGGGTTGAGTGAACATCAATTTGAAACATTATTAGCAAGTTGGGGGGTTGATAATATCTACCTCCCAGCTTGAGGGAGAGTGTTAAAATAATTAAATATTAATTCAAAATATTCTCCCTTAATTGATAGGGGAGATAGACAATTATTAGAGGCATTTATTATTTCAGTAACTATAAATAGGGGGTAGTTATTAGAGACAATTACAAAAGCAGTTATTTCTACTTTTATTAGAGGCAGTTACCAAAGCAGTTATTTCTGCTTTCGTGAACCGTGTACATTTAAAGAGGGGAATAACCCCCGTTGTATTGTGTGAATGAATATAATCTCTCTACCAAAAATTCTTTGTAGTTTCTTGACAGATCCAATATAGCTTAAGGCCTTACATAATCATTCTCAGTAGTGATTTCTATCGGCAATTATTCTTGAATAGCAACGCCATCTCCAATTCTTTTTTTAATCAAATCACATGAAATACTGGATGAATACACGTCTCAAGAGGCAAATCAAATTTATAAGCCATAGCTCCAAGACATTGCAAGACTTTAAAGGGCCCAAAGTATCGAGCAGATAACTTTTGATTTCTTTTAGATTTTTTTAACAACTACTACTTTTGTTGTTCCCGAAATGTAACTTAAGAGAGAGGGAGGGGCCATCCATGCAATACTTTAAAAGGTGTTTGTCAAATTATAGAATTCCAGCTTGTATTGTAACAATATTCTGCCCATGCCAACCACTTAATCTAGGCCTTTAGTTGGTAGCTGGATAATCTAAGATACATTTCTGATGTTCTATTGACTGCCTAGCTTTGTCTGTCAGTCTGAGGGTGATAGGAAGAGGTAAAATTTTATGATGCACCATTCAGACGAAACAATTATCTCTAAAATGCACTAGTAAAAGATGGGTACCTATCACAAATAATAGAATGAGGCATCCCATGGAGTTGAAAAATATTTGTGTTACTCCAAAAATATTATAGGGATGAGAATTTGGATAATCTATCTATCACTACTAAAATGGTAGTTTTTGCTCCTGAGCATGGTAACCCTTCAATAAAATATATTGCTATGTCCTCCCATATTTGTTGTGGTATAGGAAGCGGTTGAAGTAAACCTGTTGGTGTGAGTTGCTCGACTTTATTTCATTGCCAAGTGTCACAGCTTTTGATGAACTCCTTAATATTCTTCTTGATGCCTTTCTAATAAAAATTAGACTTTATGCGATGAAGAGTTTTAATGAACCCCTCATGTGTGCTACCATGAAATTGATTAATAATGTTACTAATGAGATTTGAGTCTTCTGCCAAATAAATCCTTTCTTTAAAATACAAGACCCTATCTTGATAACTCTAAGGCCCCACAACCTCACCTCTTTTTACTAGATTAGCCAACCGGTAAAATGTTGAATTGGTTCGAACCTCCTCTTTAATTGACCCTAACTAATTTGGACATGCTTGAGAAACTGCACATAATTCCCCTTCATTTTTTTCAATTGAGTCCCTCCTAGATAGAGCATCAGCTACTTTATTCTCCCTCCCCTTTCTATATTCAATTACAAAATCATAACTTATTAATTTATAAAGCCATTTTTACTAAGCATCTGTTGTAATCTTTTGACTCCACAGACACTTTAAACTTTTATAATTTATGTGAATTATAAATTGTTGCCCAAATAAGTAGGGTCTCCCTTTTTCAATTGCCAACACAAGTGCCAGAATTTCTTTCTCATAGGTTGAAAGCAAGAGATGCCTTCCTTGAAGTGCATGACTATAGAAAGCAATTGATCGCTCCTGGAGCAAGATAGTGCCAATTCCATTTCCTAAGGCATAACATTCCATAATGAATTTTTTAGAAAAAATTTGGCATAACCAATAATAGAGCTTTCGTCATGGCTGCTTTTAATTTTCAAAAGCTTCTATAGATTGCTAGCTCCATTTAAAAGAATCCTTCTTTAGCATGTCAGTTAGCGCCGAGTGACCAAGGTCCTTAACCTCCTTTTAGCCAAATTGGCAATTTTCTAGCTCATTCATGAGACCTTAAAATAAGGATGGGGCATTTTTTTAGCTCGAAAGGCATTACTAAAAATTTGTAATGCCCTTAATGAGTCCAAAAATTTGTTTCCTGATGTTATTAGGGTGCACTTGAATTTGATAATATCCCAAACGGAGGTCTAACTTGGTGAAATATTGTACACTATATAACTCATCTAGGAGCTCATCAACAACTGGTATCAGGAATTTATCTCAAATAGTTACTTTATTTAAAGATCTATAGTCTACACAGATTCTCTATGAGTCATCTTGTTTTTTTTTTTACTAGAATAACTAGGAAACAGTAAGGGCTATTGCTGGGGCTAATTATTTCAGAGGAGAGCATTTTAGCAACTAGTTTTTCTATTTTGGCTTTTTGGTGGAAGGAATATATATATAGTTTGACTGAAATAGGAACTTAGTCAAGATATACAAGAATTTTATGATCATGCACACGTACAAAAGGTAGGCCCTTTGGTTCTTTCATTAAGTCTTTAAACTCAACCAAAAGAGATTAAATTTAGGGTGGTAATTTTGGCGATGATAGTTAGATTTTTGAATTTTTGTGGTAGAAAGTTATAACAAAAGTCCTTCCTTCCTCTTTTTTTGTTTTGTGACTTGAGCATTTGAATATTGTTTAACATTATGATTTTTGGGGTAGATAGTCCTTGCAAAATTGTATCCTTGCCTTCTGTGTTAAACCTCATATCCATTTTAGAAAAATCCCACAGTATAGGTCCCAGTGTCCTTAGCCATTGAGTCCCTAAAACAACATCATAACCTTCAAGTGGAAGTCAGTATAGATCACAAATTATAGTAGTGCCCGTTAATTTAAATTGGACATGAGTACATTTTCTGGAGCTCGCTACCTTCTCTCTTAAGACGACCATCATTGAGAATTTTCCCTTAGAATCAGGTTGCAAGCCTACCATCTTTGCTATTTTTTCATTATTGAAATAGTGAGTGCTCCTTGAATCTATAAGAATGAATATTTCTATGCCCTTTAAATTTCCCTTGACTTACATCATTTATGGAATATGGGTGCCTGAATTGAATGAAAGAAATTTCTAGAGTTTTTTCACTGTCGACCTCCATCTTTAGGTCTCCCTCATTATCTTCTAGGCATACTTGAATCACAAACATCTTCTTAAAATGATGGTGTAGGCTAAATTTTTTATTGCATCTAAAACAAAGTCCCTATTTTCTTCTTTCATTTAGCTCTTCCATTGACATTTTTTTTAACATACCATTGCAACATTAGCATATGTAGGACTCCTTAATAGGTTGTTGGGTTTTTAGGCAGATGAATTTTTCTTATGGAAAATTTCCTTTGCCCCTTATAAACAAGCCATACCAATTTCTGACGTCAATGTGAGAAGGCAACTTACTTAAACATTTGTAGAAATGTTGATGAAACAACTTACTTATTGAGTCTGTGGAAAGGGTCCAGCTTTTGCTAAAGCTTCTCAAAACTGATTTGATATTCTTGCATTGTTGTCTTCTGCTGTAACTTAGTGTGCTCTCCAAAAAAATCAAAGAACTGATTAGGGCCAAACCTTATGTACAGATTTGTCATAAAATCCTCCCATGATATGATCGGCATGTGCTACTTAAAACTATTGAAAACAAAGTTGAGCATCTCCTTCTAAGTGTTAAGATGCCAATGGAACCCGCTCTCCTTTCGGAATGTCATGAATTTCAAAGAATTGTTGGGCTCTACATATCCAGCTCGTTGGATCTAGACCATTTCATTCTTCGCAATAACAGCAAGTGACATATGTCCTCAGGATTTGTACACCAAAGCAACAACCTTTGAGCCTCATCAAAAAGGCTTTGCCGCCTACGTGCCCTTTACTTAAAAAGTTTACCAAAAATATTGCTTGATACCATTTACTTAAAAGTCCAAAAAGTACTGTTTTATACCATTTACTTAAAAGTACAAAAAATTTATTTTTAAACTATAAAATTTTCATTAGAATCTAAGTTAAATCTTTATATTTTAAAATATAAAAAGTTCTAACATTTTCATAATTAGTTGAATCAAAATTCAAGTAACATAATAGTTTAGTCTATTAATTCTTCATTTGTCAATTTCTTAATTTATTTTAACATATTCCATTTATATTATGTGAGGCCTAAATGACATTGTTAGGACTTAATTAACAATATGGTCAATTTGATTCATGATTGTTGATTGTAATAGGTTTTCAATGTCTTTGATATAGAAAAATAGAAGTTAGCCTTTTAGGCACTTCGCGTGTTAGTGCTTCTCTTCCCTTGTAAGACATCTCACGGTGGGATTTTTATTTGGATTCAGATGACAACATGATAATCCCAACATAAGTACACACTTCATATTTTCATGATCGATGTCCTCATTCAATCTAAGATTTGCACCATCGATGATGGTAATATTCCTGCAACGTTCGCACCACCAAATGATACCGTAATTCAATCATTATGGAGCAAAAAAATAATTTTAAAATTTAATCGAATTTCCTTAATTGAATAATGTAAAAATACAAATCCCAAAACAAAAAGGTTCAAACATACCTTAGATTCTTGCAAAAAATTTTATTCTCGAACTATCAACCATAAATTGTTTACATTTCCAACCTCTATCAGTATCTATAAAATAGAGACAAAGAACTCAATGCTTGAAATGAGAAGGTAGAAGTGTTAGTTCTCTTATATCTTCCTCTTATTTATGGAGAAAGATAGAAGAGTGTCTTTTTTTTATTAAAATTAAATTTCCTAGTTATAATTAAAGTCAAACTCTAATTATAATTATATTTTAGTTGTAATAAAATCAAATATCTCATATTTGATCTCTATAATTTCCCAAATTTTACAATTAAATCTATCTTAATTTAAAATTTAAAATTTTTATTTTTTTTACATATGACCCATAGGTTCCTAAAATGTTAATATTGATTATAAATTATAATTATAATTCATAATTAGAGTTAGATAAATTAAAATTTCTTTTAGTTTGCCTTTAATTCTCTAATTAAACAATTTGCAATCAAAGATCGAGATTGATGTTAGCAATACAAAGCAGTTTGAGTCAACCTACCAATACATGGTTATGATTATAATTTAATCCTTTTGTCATCTAATATTTCAATTAGACATGGAGTATAGATATAATGTCTACTCTTTTAAATCCAATAATATTCGTTCTTGTTAATTAGTAATTGTTGTATTTGATATTTTAAAACACCATTTCAAGTCTCAATTTACCCTGTCCAAGGAATTCCTTAAATCACTACTAATCAAGAATAGTGGAATATTATCTTCAATTACTTTAGAGTAACGAATCATTTATTGACCTAACTATCTCTATATGGTTCATACTATATCTAAGTATTACCAACTGAGCTATTCTAAATATAATTGGTCATAAGTAGCATCAAAGAATAATAATTCCCATATGAGATATTTTAGTAATTTCAATTATAATGATCAATTATATAACCATTATAATGAGGAATTCTATAGACACAGATAATATTCCATTTGGGGTCATCATGATCAGCTAGTTTAGTTAATTTATTCTCTAATAATGTCCTACAAGTTTATTTAAGTATATGTATATTTTAGTTAATGAGATCAATTATTTCCTTTATAGGAAAGAAACATAATATATACTTGTTTTATCGTTTTTATCAATATCCCATCTTAATGAAACTAACTAGGAATAATTTAAGAATAATACATAAATTCAAATTGATCTCATAATTATAATTTCAATTTATAGTAACTATCCCAAAGATTTTACCATTAGTATTAAAGTATCAAATATCAAATATAAATATATAAATATAGATAGTACCATAATTAATTATATCACAAAATCTACAACCAACCAATTGGCTATATGGTATACACCATCAATCTCCCACTTGCAC
This sequence comes from Erythroxylum gracilipes, assembly GCA_026413385.1. Lineage (NCBI taxonomy): Eukaryota > Viridiplantae > Streptophyta > Magnoliopsida > Malpighiales > Erythroxylaceae > Erythroxylum > Erythroxylum gracilipes. The sequence goes on from JANZLC010004531.1 coordinate 11,842, forward strand.
CAAGCTAATTGCTTAAGTATCTTATACCATGTCACTATATGAAGAATATGCTACTAATGGGATAGTCGTTTGAAGTGAATCACACGTTAATACAAGACTATTTATACGATATGCAAATGCACAAGAAAGGGGGGTTGAATTGTGTATTCTTTTCGTTAATCCCCTTTTAAAACAAATTTGTTGAAAGAACCTTGTTCTTTTCA
>JANZLC010004632.1:0-12036 GCA_026413385.1 Erythroxylum gracilipes
TCCCTCTCTTATTTTATTTAAACTTCCAAACAATGGAGTGACCCATTTCATTCCATTCCATTCCACTCCATTCCATTCCGTTCCATTAATTACCGTTCCATTCCATTCCATCCTAAACTCTCAAACATACCCTAAAATACATAAGAGGTCTTGTGAGAATATCAGTAGCTATGTTTTATGTGATGATGTTGGGGTTGAGTTTGGTTGTTGGATGTTTTCTACAGACGTTTGGATTGGGCTAGGTTGTACAAACTAAGCTACCCGGGTGGGCCGAGTGATGCTAGAGGGGATGTCAGTAACCCCTATTTCAGAGATTAAACATAAAAAGAGGCTAAGTTTGATGGTAACGTCAAAGTCTCTTTTGCAAAGGCGGAGAAAGAAGGGAGAGGAATAGAAGAAGACGACGTTGACTCCAGACATCCTAAAATCTCATATTGAAGAATTATAAAAATGGGAGAGTCTTCTTAAGTTATAAAAGGAATATTCTTTCACTTATATTAAGCATCTTAAAATTGTCTTTCACAAGATAAAATTCATTATCTTCTTTTGTAGTATTTTATTTGTATTATTTTTAGAAAATAGTGAAATACTAATTTAATAGTATCCGAGGAAGTAGTCATAATTGGCTGAACCTCGTTAAATTTTGGTGTTATTTGTTTATTTAATGACTATTGTTGGGTATAGTTGTAGTGAATTATTGTGCTATTAAATTACATGCCTAAGAAAATTATGCCTAAGAGATTGGAATTTAAGTAGAACCGTCTATAACCATCCAGTCTTTCTTGGGAATTTACTTGGTGTGATTTTTCAGTACAATCGTTCACACTCTATTCACCAAGGAAATAGTGGTCAAAGTGAATTTGTCATTATTGGTGGAAATTAATCCAGAGTTTCACAACAATTGGTATCAGAACTAAGGTTTTTTCTTAGTATGCTCTGTAGTTACAGCGTAGTCTGATCTTCCACATCAGAAAAGTTTTTTTTAGGCTATTGACAGTCCACATTGACAACTATTGAATATAAATTGTAACAGAGATGACAGAAATTAAAGATACGAATGCACCAACCACGTCGACAGCTTCTACCTCGTCTATTCTAGCAAGGACTGTTGTGACAAATGCAAGATTTGCAGGGGAGATTTTTGATGGTACGAGTCAAGGTTTTTTCTTAGTATGCTCTGTGGTTGCAGTGTGGTCTGATCTTCCACATCATAAAAGATTTTTTTTAGGTTATTGACATTCCGCATTGACAACTATTGAATAGAAATTGTAGGAGAGATGATAGAAATAAAAAATATGACTACACCAACCACATCGACAGCTTCTACCTCGTCTATTGTAGCAAGGACTACTGTGATAAATGCAAGATTTGCTTTGGATATTTTTGATGGTATGGGTCATTTCGGCATGTGGCAAAGTGACGTTCAAGACGCCCTTTTTCAGCAAGGTCTTGACATCGTCATTGAAGAAAAGAAACCAGATGATGCTGAATAGAAAGATTGGAAGACTATAAATCGTTTGACATGTGGTATAATTCGATTGTGTCTTTCCAGAGAGTAAAAGTATGCTTTCTCGAAAGAAACTTCTGCATCTAAATTATAGAACGCGTTGGAAGCGAAATTTCTAAAGAAAAGCAGTCAGAATAAGCTTTATATGAAGAAGAGACTGTTTCGTTTCTCTTACATTCCAGGTACCACTACAAATGATCACATCACCAATTTTAATCAATTAGTTATTGATTTAATGAATTTGGATGTGATATTTAAAGATGAAGCTCTAGCTTTGATGTTGTTGGGGATCCTTTCCTGAGAAGTTTGAGTTTCTTGAAACTACTTTACTTCATGGGAAGATTGATGTGTCTCTTAGTGAAGTTATAGCTGCTTTGTACAGTCATGAATTGATAAGGAAGACAAAGGAAGAACGTACAAGTGGAGTAGTAGAAGCTTTGGTGGTTAAAGGATGTTCGCAGAGCTAAATTAAAGGAAAGAAAGGGTGATTGAAGTCGAGGCTCAAATTAAGTAAAGATGAGTGTGACTTTTGTAGGGAAAAAAGGGCACTGGAAAAAGGATTATCCAAAGCTGAAGAATAAAAACAAACATGATAAGAGAAAGGTTGTTGCAAATTCGAATGTTGTTGAATGTGAAGATGTAGACTCAAATCTTTCATTGGTTGTTACATCCTCAATAAGCCCTTCTAGTCCATGACTACTCGATTCAGGCTATAGCCATCATATGTGTCCCAATCGAGATTAGTTCTCTAATTTTAGAGAGTTAGAAGGTGGAGTTGTTTACACATTAAATGACAATCCCTGCACAACAAATGAGATTGGTTCAATTTGCTTAAGGAATCACGATGGAACAACCAGGACTCTGACAGATGTCAAATATGTGCCAAGTTTGATGAAGAATCTCATTTTTGTGGGAGTCCTAGAATCAAAGGACTACACTATAAATATAGCAAATGGAATAATGAAAGTCATCTTTGGTGCACTTGTGGTAATGAAAGGAATTTTAAGAAACAATAACTTGTATTATTACTAGGGTAATGCAGTTATTGGAACAACAACAGTAGCTTTTGATGATGATCAAGAGCTAGAAGCAGCTAGGTTGTGGCATATGTGCTTGGGACATGCAGGTGAAAAATTCTTGAAGATGTTAGCAAATCAAGAATTGTTGAAAGGAGTTTGGGCCTACAAATTAGACTTTTGTGAAGATTGTGTCAAAGGGAAGCAGATAAGAGTGAAATTCAACACTGCAATCCATGATACGAAGGATATTTTGGATTATGTTCACTCTGATGTGTGGGGACCTTCCAAAACAACTTCTTTAGGAGGAAAATACTACTATGTGACCTTTGTTGATAATTTTTCCCGAAGAGTATGGGTGTATACTATAAAGATTAAGGATGAAGTACTGAGAGTTTTCCTTAAATGGAAGAAGATGGTGGAAACTCAAATAGGTAGAAGGATCAAGTGTCTCTATACAGATAATGGTGGAGAGTACAAAAATGATATATTTTTAAAAGTCTGCGAAGATGAAGGTATTGTTAGACACTTCAAAATCAGGAATACACCACAACAAAATGGGGTGGCAGAACATATGAATCGGACATTGCTGGAGAAAGTTCGGTGTATGCTGTCTAATATTGGGTTGGGCAGAGAATTTTAGGCTGAGGTTGTTACATACGCTTGTCATCTCATCAATCGCCTTCCATCAACTGCTATTGGGAGGTAAAACACCATTGGAAAAATGGTTTGGAAAACCTGCTACAGATTATGATTTCTTACATGTGTTTGGTTCCACTGCATATTATCATGTCAAGGAGTCAAAGTTGGATCCATGTGCAAATAAAGCAATTTTCATAGGGATCACCTCTGGTGTGAATGGATATCATCTTTGGTGCCCAAATTCAAAGAAAATAATTTTCAGCAGCGATGTTATCTTTGACAAATCTACCATGTTAAGAAAGGTGACAATTGAAAATGTTAAGCAGACAAATGGTACTGCAAAACAAGTGGAGTTTGAAGGAAGAATTGTTACCCCATCAAATGATGAAGCAGATGTAGAAACTCCTATAATAGAAGAGGAGCCATATGAAGAAGAGGTTCCAACCCAAGAATCTCCACAACAACATTTACCAATTGCATTGAGAAAGCCAAAAATGAACATTCAAGTACCTGCTCGTTATGTTAATATCGTGGCTTATGCATCTCCAATTGAAATTGATGACATTCCTACCACTTATAAGGAAGCAGTCCAAAGTTCAGAAGAAGATAAGTGGAGGATAGTTATGAATGAAGAAATACATTCCCTTCATAAGAATCAGATGTAGAAGCTAGCTAATCTCCCAAAAAGGCAATTGGAAGCAAATGGGTATATGCAAAGAAAGCTGGATTTCCTGATAAGGATAATGTTTGCTACAAAGCAAGGCTGGTGGCCAAAGGTTATGTTCAGACGGAGGGAATTAATTATAATGAATTTTTCTCTCGAGTTGTAAAACATTCCTCTATTCGAATTTTGTTGGCTTTGGTAGCACAGTTTGACATGGAACTAGTTCAATTGGATGTGAAAACTGCGTTTTTTACATGGAGACTTAGAAGAGGAAATCTATATGACTTAACCCGAAGGTTTTAAAGTTGCTGGAAAAGAGAATATGATGTGCAAGCTTGAAAAATCATTGTACAGATTGAAGCAATCTCCGAGGCTATGGTACAAGCGATTTGACAAGTTTATGATAGGGAAAAAGTACACAAGAAGTAAATATGATCATTGTCTGTATTTTCACAAGCTACAAGATGGATCCTACATCTATCTTCTCTTGTATGTTGATGATATGATGATAGCTTCAAAGAATCAAAGAGAAATTGAGAGATTGAAGATTCAGTTGAATCAGGAGTTTAAAATGAAGGATCTTGGTGAAGCCAAGAAAATTCTCAACATAGAGATAAGTAGAGACAGAAAGTTGGAGAGACTATGTTTGACTCAAAAGCAATATTTGAAAAAAGTACTACAACGTTTTGGCATGAATGAGAAGTCAAAACCTGTTAGTACTCCGATCGCTCCTCACATAAAGCTCAATGCATCCCTATCTCCAAAGAAAGATGCAGAACGAGAGTACATAACTAAAGTACCGTATGCAAATGTGGTTGGTAGTGCTATGGTGTGTACAAGGCTCGACATTTTACAGGAAGTTGGGGTTATAAGCAAGTATATGCATGATCCTGGAAAGGAACATTGGCAAGCTGTGAAATGGATTTTACGGTACATTCTGAACACTGTAGATGTTGGTTAGGTATCTCAGCAGGATAAGCAAAATGGTCAATGTGTAGTTGGATATTGTGATTCTAACTATGCCAGCGATTTAGATAAATGTTGATCAATTATTGGCTATGTGTCTACTCTTGCAAAGGTAGCAGTCAGTTGGAGGTTTACCTTATAGTCAACAGCTGCTTTGTCGACTATAGAGGCAGAGTATATGGCAATTACAGAGGCTATGAAGGAAACAGTTTGGCTTCAAGGATTGCTTGATGAATTGGAAATTGGACAGAAGCATGTCAAAGTACATTGTGACAGTCAAAGTTCCATTCATTTAGCAAAGAATCAAGTTTATCATACAAGGACGAAGCACATTGATGTTGGTTATCACTTTATACGAGAGGTTCTAGAAGAAGGTTGAGTAGTAATGCAGAAGATTAAGACCATTGAGAATCCTACTGATATGTTGACAATGGTGGTGACTGCGGTCAAGTTCTAACATTGTTTAGATTTTATCAATATTGCTAAAAATTGAAGATGGGCGCTATAAAGAACATTTGAAGACACTACTAAAGACGAGTTTTGTGAGAGATTTAAAGATGCGGAATATGTCAAGGTGGAGAATTGTTGACTTGTGACATATTTTGAAATCCCATATTGAAGAATTACAAAGATTGTGGAGTCTTCTTAAGTTATAAAAGGAAGACTCCTTCACCTATCTTAAACATCCCAAAATTTTCTTTCATAAGATAAAATTTCTTCTCTTTTTTTGTAGTATTTCACTTGTATTATTTCTAGAAAATAGTAAAATATCAATTTAGTAGTGTCCAAGGAAGTAGGCATAATTGGCTAAACCTTGTTAAATTCTGGTGTTCTTTATTTGTCTATTTAATGGCTATTGTCGAGTATAGTTGTAGTGAATTATTGTGCTATTAAATTACATGTCTAGGAAAATTCTATCTAGGAGATTAGAATTTAAGTGGGACCGTCTGTGACCCTCCAGTCTTTCCCGGAAATTTACCTGGTGTGATTTTTCAGTACAATCGTTCACACTCTATTCACCTAGGCAATAGTAGTCAAGGTAAATTTGTCATTATTGGTGGAAATTAATCCGAAGTTTCACAACAGAGATAGCAGAAGAAAAAGAAGAACAAGGTAGTCATCAGATGTTGAAACAATCATTCAAGGAATTTTTCGAGATGACAGGAAGGTTCATGTTGTCTGATGGTCTACTGTATTTGAGGTGGTTCGATATTGGGGAACATGAGAAGGACATGAAAGGAACTGCAAAAAGAACTTGACATTTTCGCTAAGGAATGGTTGAAAGAACATAAGCAAAATACTGCTACCGTAGATGGTGAAAAAGGCTTCATGGACTTGATGCTCAATATTGTTCAGGATGTAGATTCGCTTCCAAGTCGAGATCCTGATACTGTCAACAAAGCAACTTCCTTGGTATTTAGTTATCTTCTTCTCTCCTTTTATGTTAAATTTCATTTTTGATGAAAACACCTACTCTAATTAAAGAATCAATTATAATTTGTATATATAGAAGACTTTGTGTAGAGATATAGATTATGTCAAATCAAGTTTAAGATTTACGTGATAAGGATAGAAAATAGGGTAAAAAATATAGACCTCCTTGATAATTTAAGAAACTTGAAAGAACTCCTTTTAGTTTTTATTTCTTTCAAAAAAAATTCTTCTCTTAGATTATGATTAAAAAATAACGATAAAATACATAAAGTATAAAAATAAACGTAGAGTAATCAAATATCACTAATATAATAATTCAACTTAGCTCTTAAATTAATAATTTAAGATTATTATAATAAATTATTATATCGAATTAGATTTAATTAGTTTAGTTTGAATTTAAGAACTAGGTTGAATTATCATATAAACAACATTTAATTAGTTCACGTATGATATTTATATTACGTGTGTTTCGTTGTTATTTTTTAACTGAAATCTAAAAGAAAGCTTTTTTAAAATTGGTAACAAAAAAGAGTTTTTTTTTAGAATTTTAAAGATTATGATATTTTTCTAGGACTTTTTAAACTATGAGGGAGGTTTATGTCTTTTATTTTAGAAAACATAACAAGCTAACAAACTTAACAAAATTGAGGACTAATTTTATCATGACAAACTTTGCAAACTTTGGGGATTAGCTTTATTATCCTCTCTCAATTTAGTAGGTTTGTTAAAAACTATCAATTTGCAATTTATGTAATGAAATTTTTGCTTTAATGTAGGCTTTGTTAAGATGTCAACACTTTGATCATTGATTGAAAGATATTACACATGAATTCCTCACTTAGACACCCTATCATGAACATAATGCAAATCAATTTTCAAGATGCTTAAATGAAAAATGGGAATAATTATAAGATATGTAGTTGACAAAACAATAGGCCTTGACAATGGAACTATATGTATCTCTTTGAGAAGAGATTGGAGCCATTGAACTTCACAAACTGTTGTTGCAATAGCTCGATTCTTTGCCTATATGGAAGAACGTAGCAACTGCCTTTTATTTTCTAGAATACCAAGCAATCATATTCGGTGCAATATAAATACTTAGACCTATTATTGATTTTCGACCACTCTTATTACCACCTTAGTCTGCATCATAGTAGGTGGTAACTTGAAAACTGCCAGAAGAAACAACTCATGATTTATGGTCCCTTAGAAATGCTATAGTATTCGTTTGACTTGCATCCAATGACACTTCAATGGTTGATGCATATACTGAGATATTTTGTTAACCCCATAACAAATAACAAGACGAGTTATAGAAAAATATTAGAGTCCACCCACCATACTTCAAAATAGAGCAGGATTATTTAAGAGCTTAGTGTGTGATGAAATTAATAAATCTTTTGGAATGTTTGCTTTACGTAACAATTCATGAATATATTTAGCTTAAGAGATAAACAAATTTATCATTGTCTAAGAAGCTTCCACACTAAAACAATAACTCAAATGTCCTAATTCTTTTTAAAGGAAATTAATTTGCGACCTATTAATAATATGATGACTAAATGGCTTATTATTATTTGTAACTAAAATGTTATCCATATAGACGAGGAGAAAAAACGATTGTAATGGTTTCTTTATAAAAATAGGAGTTGTCAGTTTTAGAGCCTTGAAAATAAAGAGATAATAATTTCCTAATGATAAATTTATACCATTGCCCTAGAGCTTGTTTGAGGCTATAGATAGACATGCTTCACTTGCAAACATAATTTGGCAAATCAAAATGCTTAGAGCCTTATGGTTGCTTCATAAACACATCTTTATCAACTATGCCAGGAGAAAATATGTTGGACACGTCATATTGATTAACATCCCAATTATTCTTTACCACAATATAGAAGGTATTTTTGTAATTAATGTCAGGTCATTAATAAAATCTTTTAGCAACCAAATGTGCCTTATATCAATCAATATTATCATTCTTATCCAATTTAATTCAAGAAAACCCACTTGTTACTAATTAAATTTTGGTTTGCCATGACTGGATATGGGTCCAAGTGTTATTGGCAAGTATGATAATAAATTGTTCTTGCACTGCCTTTCTCTATAAGAGACTTTTAACTACTTAACTATAACAACTAGGTTCTTCAAGTATAGTGGAGGCATGAAATATTTTTTTTGTTGAAAAAGTAACAAGGAGGTATGAAAGATATATGGTTTTAAATGGTCTATTTTTAACCTTGTCACCATATAGTGAATTTTTGTAGCTATTGGACACTCTGTATTTTAGTCAGATAAGTCACCTACTAAGGGAAATCCAGTTGATTTGGTGTGATATGAGGAATTTGAGGAGTTAGGCCATGGTTGAACGAGTTGTATTGTGGGATTATTAAGGAGTATTAGGATTATTTAGTACAGTGGATAGTATAGGGTTTGATTTCGATATGTTGAGTTTATGTGATGAAGCTGGTGATTGTATATTTGACGGAGGAGTGTCAGGTTTAGGTAGTTTGACTAATATGGTTGTGTTCGAGTGGAAACTACAGTTTTTAGCTAAAGGGGAAGAAGAAATGTGGGTAGAAGAAATAATGGTAGTAGGGCTGGTGTTGTTGAAGGAGGACCATGGAATCAGAGCAACATGTGAAGCACCATCATCAATTTGTTTGAAAATGAATGTCTATTCAACGAACATCACACGTATAAGCCAGCAAATTTTACTGATGGAAAAAGTCGGAAAATATGTATTTTACTATAAATTATTATGTATACCCTTATAAAAACATAATTTTTGAAACGATTTGATAAATTATTAAGAGAGTACGCAATCATAGATAACAAAGACAACAAAACGTATGAAGTGCATTATAAATAGGATTTTGTTGAAATAATTTATGATATGGAATGATATTATTTAATGTGAGAAAGGGCATTCTATTCATTAGATAAATCAATGTTTCAAATGTATAATTCTAGTATTCATATCGCATAGAAAAATGACGTAATAAGAATAAACCAATCCTCGTAATATGTATATGCTTCCTTTGGTGCATCCATTTTGTTTTGGGTGTTAGGATATAAAGATCTTTAGATAGTACTATTCTAAGTAAATTGGAAGTTAAGGCTTGATATTCACCAACCCATTCTACTTGAAAAGAATTAATAAAATATTGGAAAATATTTTAACCAAATGATGAAATTTAATAAATACGGTGCTAACTTTAGACTTAAATTTTAGAAAATAAATCCAAGTGTATTTACTATAATGATCATAAAATAAAAATATTAATAAGGAGAAGGTCCTCATAAATCTAAACAGATAAACTCTAATGGGCTTTGTGTAATATAATTGGACTTAGAAAAAGGTAACTTATGACTCATATTAATAGAATGAGCATGACTCAAATTGGAAACTTTATAGTCAACAAACTGAATTTTATTATTATGCAAAACATTGTAGGCAATGCACATAATGAGGATGTATAAGTCTTGAATGCTAGGTAGAGAGAGTGTAAGAATGAGCATGAATAGGAGAGCTTGATATATGATGGGTTTAAGCAGCATGGTGTACAACCCATATTCATTATGGCTTATATACAACTATTTCTTCGTGTGAATATCCTTAATTACAAATTGGTTAGTGAAAAATTGTATAGACATATTATTAGCTTTAGTAAAAGAATAAACATAAGCAAGTTGTTGCAAGATTGTGGAACATATAAACTATCACTCTAGTGAAAGGTACAACTAGATTGACAATAAGAAAAGTCAATATCAAAGATTAGGATTATTTTACTATTGCAAATTTAGATTTATCAAGGCCTTAATGCTGATAACGTGGTGTAAAATATTTAATATTAGGTGTAAGATGATGTGTTGTTCCATTGTCTAAGATCCATTAATGTTTCAGTAAGGGTTTGGGTGTAGAAAAATTGGCATATGACCTAAAGGTATATGGTTGTTGTTGATTGAACCTTGAAGTTGGACATTGTCTGGCTGAATGACTATGGCCACCTCAAGTATGACATATATGGGTTGAAAAATCAATTGATGATCCATGAGAACCAATAGCTCCTTGATGATAAGAATATTGTGTAAATAGCCAACCTTTAAAATGGGTTGAATAGGTATTTCATCCCTGACCAACATTTTATCTACTACAACCTCCATAGGTAGAAATATGCTGTCAGGATAACTAATCTTAAAGTGTTTAACCTTTGAGATTTTTTTTTAAAATTTAGTTCCTAAGGTTTTAAAGTTTTCAATTGAGTAACCAACCTTTTGAAATCTTAACAATTCAATTCAAAGCGTTAGTTTTTGCTAACATGGCCAATAAATAGGTATCCACGTGGCATTTAGTAGGCATGCCGCATCATAAAAATAACCTTGTGAATTGAATTGTTAAAGTTTTAAAAAGTTAGTCACTCAATTGAAAATTTTAAAAGCTTAGACACTAAATTGAAAAACTCTCAAAAGGTTAGACACTTTTGAATATGTTATCCCTTATGTTGTTTACCACTATAATTAGAAGAAAAAGATTGTTGATTGTTGATATAATTAGATGTTGGTTACACAACTTCCTTTGATAATACATCATTAGACAAATTTTCTTCTTCATTTAATAGTAACCCAAACAATTACCATAAGAAATATGATCAATTCACTATTTTAAACCATGAACAAAGGGGTGATATAACTTTCTAAGGCTATTAACTATCATATGTATAATATCATTTTCAGTTACCTCATGTTGTAAATTATAAGTTGATGAAACATGCCTTTCACCTATTGTATATATTATGTAACAGCCTCATTGTTCTCTTTTTTTAAACAATAAAATTTGGACGTAATGCTTCAAACTTGAGCTTATCAACCTGATGCATAAGAGCTAAAAGCTTTTCCCAAACATGTCTTATCGTTGTTGCACTTATAACTTATGATATAAATCTTTTTGTCAGACATATAATCATCTAACTTAGCACTAATTGATTCATTTAAAACTAGGTATCAAAAAGGGGGTTGGGATCACTTTTTATTGTTTTTGGCCGAGGTGTGTTTTTGCCATCTATATGATGTGATAAATTGTAGCTATTTAGCAAAGGAAGGAGTTATGCTTGCCACAACAAATAATTGTGAGAATTAAGTTTACTGGGAAGCTAGTGAGTATGGTTAGGCAAGGATGTGATTGTTGGTGAGTTGGAAGTATTCGTAGTAAAGGTAGGAACTAGAGCTCTTTCATTAGCAATATTTGATGCTTAAAGTTTGATGCTTAAAGATGGTTGAAGCTAGACAAATGTTGGATAATCAAAATTTAGGAGATGGTCAATCATTTTGGTGGATGTAACAAATAAAGATAGAAAAGTATTCAAGCTTAACATATAAAGAAGGATGCCACTATGGTTTATGTATTGGCTTACACCCAGATAAGGAAAATGAAGGGATTAAACCAAAAGAAAGCACACCTGATATAAATCCAGATGAATGATAGGTGAAACAATAAAATTGGTGGTGGACAAAGGAAATAAATGAAAAACAATAAAACTGATGGTGGACAAAAGAAACAAATGGCTACATAAATAAACAAAGAGGAGAGGCAAGGAAAATTGAACAAGCTTGTACAAGCTAGTAACCGTTTTTTAGAGAGACGTAAAAAATGTATTGTATTTGTATATCTCTCTAAAACTTAAGTTGCAAGTATATATATACAAAACAGAGCTAAACAGAGTATCTAACTCTACGCTAACAACATACTACTATTTAACTGTTAACTAACTACATCGCTACGTAATGAACTATCTAGACAGCTA
>JANZLC010004735.1:0-12026 GCA_026413385.1 Erythroxylum gracilipes
AGGGAAAGAGAACTATATGCCAAATTCAACAAGTGTGAATTTTGGCTGCATGAAGTGGTTTTCCTTGGACATGTGATATGACCTGATTCAGTACATGTGAATGTTAGCAACTGTTAAAAACAGTCACCATTATATATCCTGTTTAGTTATTCCCCATTAAGCTATATGCTTAGCACGGTGATTTTGCCTCCGTGTAGGTTCTGATATGAAGACTTAAGACTGGGACAACCGCAATGGCCAATGAAGGACTTGATATGATTTTGGAAAATGTTATGTTTAAGTTTTAATTTGTATTTTAATGTGTTGAGACATATTGTATTTTGTAAAAATGTTTGTAATAACTATAATATAGGATGGATTTGTATGTAAGGCATGTTTATGATGAGTACAATATGTACATGATGTTCTGTATATAACTCAGTAAAGTATGAATGTGAAGTATGTTATCTTATTTTCACTGAATTTCTGGAATAACTTGGTATGTTTTAAGATTATTTAGTGTGGCATATGTATATCCTCTCAGAGGGCATTCGGGTGTTACATTATTTGGTATCAGAGCATGGTTTAGGAAATTCTGGTTTAACCAGCTCTTAACTATTACTTGTACTTGAATATAAGAGTTGTATTTGGCCTAATGTGGTTTATCCCACGTTTTGGCTTTAGATTTAGTACGAGAAGATCTCATGAAGCAGTTGACAAGGTTGCAGAGAGTAATAATCCTACGTGATCTCGTCCATCTATATCTAGACCCTCTGGGGAAAATCGAGATGAAGTGGAAGCCCCACACCCTCCTCCACCTCTAGCTCAAGGAGAGGCTTTAGTTAAGTTGTCACAAGATATGATGACTTTATTACATCAAATGACCGCACCTAAGGTTCCAATTGATCAGTTTCGAAAGAATGGAGTTGAAGAATTTACCGAAACATCTCTGGAGGAGTCTGAAAGGGAAAAATTCTAGTCGAAAAGGATGAAAAGGCTATTAGATGAAATTAGCTGCCCACCTGACCAGATGGTTCATTGTGTTGTCTCCCTTCATCAAGGAGCGACCTATGAGTGGTGGAAGTTTGTTCTAAGGTATCCTCAGCTACCTGAGCCTCTGACTTAGGATTTCCTTTTCCCAAGAGTTTAAAGTCAAGTATGTGACAGAAGCCGATAAAAAGGAGAAGTGGAAGCAGTTCTTGAATTTAAAGTAGAGAAATCTATTTGTTACTGAGTACAAAAGAGAATTTAATTAACTAAACAAGTATGCACCTGAATCTGTAATTATTGAGGAGTTCTAGTGTCATCAGTTTGAGGATGGTTTGAACGACCCAATCAAAGGCGACATTCACTCTATTGTAGCAAGTGAGTTACCATCAGTTGGTACAAGTTGCCATGAAGATAGAGAAGCAAGAGATGGTTAGGAGAGAAAGGGTTCACCGAAGAGGTTTTGCTAGAGGAGGTCAATCCTTGGGTAAGAGAAGTCGTGAAGGTGCTTCCATTGCGCAAGAATTTACTCAGAGATCTGCAGCTAGGGGAAAGCGATAAGACTTTCCCTCATCGGCTGATTTTAGTAGGGTTCTTCTGTGGGTCGAGGTTCTGGAGCTCCGGAGTGCCCTTATTACACCAAATATCATTGGGGTACCTCTAGGGGGACTATGGGTGCATATATTCGATGTGACAACCCTAATCATTTAATAGCAAATTGTCCTATAAGACAGCCTCAGATGTCACAAGCTAGTAAGGAAGTTTCTCATATATTTACTGGGAACAAAGGACGAGGTAGAGTTCATGGAAGATCTAGTTAGGTCAAACCTAATTTGAGTACTATTTTGGAAACTATTGATCAACCTGCTGTGCCTTCTGCTTCAACTCGAGCTTATGCTTTAAAAGCTCGTGAGGATCAGGACGCACCTGAGGTCATTGTAGGTACTGTTTCTCTCTTTAACTCTGAAATGCATGCTTTGATTAATCTAGGATCCACTCATTCCTATATCTATGTTGAAGAAAATTTTCATGAGGGCAAGTTGTGTACTAATTTCTATTGAGTTTGGTAGCACTTATATCTTAATTTTGGTTACAAATTCTTATGTTTTAATCCAAAATTGAGATGAATTGAGTGAAAAATGGAGTCAATGTGCATGAATGATGAATGGAGAATTTTGTTAAGTATGAAATTAAATGCTGCATGAAAATTACATGACAAGGGAGTCACACTCGTGACTTCCACAGTCAAGAGCGTGAGAATTTGTTTGCACTAATTTTTTTAGTCTAACAGGTGCAGGTTGATGAAAGGGTTAAAAATGAAACCTAAACCTAGACCCTCGGATATAGAAAAGGAAAGAGAAAAAAAGAGGAGGCAAACAGAAGTTGGAGGCGAAGAATAGAGACCAGTCGACTGGTGGGAAAGAAGGGGGAAGGAGTAAGGAAAGAAGGCAGAGCTAAAGCTAGTGTTACCACATATTCTTCTAGGCGACAATGAGCAGAGGCAAAAGGCGAGAGCTAATGTAGAGAGCTTAAGATTAGCTAGAGACCCATTGCCAACCCCCTCATTCAAACACTCCATTTTTTTGCTATTCCTATTTTATATCTGCTACATTATTAAATATGTTTGTTGAAACTTATTTACTCTATTAGTTCTTTGATAGTTTATTTTAGTTTATTCATTGTTTTATTGCTTTGATGCTTCTTTGTTATTATTAACTATATGATTAAAGTATATTAAGATGATGAACTATGTTTATTCCATCATTGGTTAATTGCTTATTCTTGAGAATTAATGTAGTTAATTTAGTTGGTTGTGCATGAAGAAGGGACTATTTTGTCATCTTATTTTCTGTTATAGTTTCTAAGCTTATTGGATGAAATAGTGTGGCCAACCTTTGCATCATTTTTAGTATTAAACAAAGGATTGAGAGAAGAAGTTTAATATTAGAATGAGAAACTATAGAAGACTATGTTATGAATTAGAAATATATTAACTTAAGTGGGTAATTATTAGTTGGGTTTCCATAATTGATTTAGATGATAAACTTGTCGAATATGAAAGTTAGATTCAGTTTATTATTTGAATTGATTTTAAAGCCCAATTGGTAATTTTAGCAAGACAATTATCAATTAATTCTCCTTAGTCATGCATAGGGGATTAAATTAGTGAAGTTAATTTCTCTAGAGTTTCCTCACTGATTAATCGAATTGTTCTTTGCTTCCAGTTAAATTAGTTTACATTTCAATTTAATTGTTTTATTTACTTTAAAACATTTTACTCAACAAATTGGGTTAGAATGTTTAGGATTGCATTTGTTTTTGTTTTTATTCAAAGTTAATTAGAGTGAACCAATTTTACCTCCTTGGGAAGATGACCCTAAGTATTCAACTACAATTACCTCATATATATACGAGTAGGATAGTCTAGGTTTTTCGAACTTATTTTGGGCATAACAGGGCACCCATACAATAGAATTTGATTGGTAAGTAACTCATTTCAATATTTTTGATGCCATGAAACATACTTAAGATGATCATTATGTTTTCTTTATTGATGTGATTGATCCTTTAGTGTAGGAAATGTTTAAATTATAGAGATCAATTAGAAGTAATTTTGACCGAGCATCTAGAGTTAGAAGCCACTAATGATGTTAAGTTGGGTGAGGAGCTAATTGATTTGACGAGTATCTTACATTTTTTGGAAACCTCTCCTATAAAGTATGAACTTGCTTATATATAGTTACCTGAATCTTACCAGAGGCTATTACCTTCTGATATACGGGCACCTGATGTGGAGCTGAAACCACTACCTTCCCACTTAAAGTATGTATATTTAGGAGTCAACCAAACTCTTCAAGTTATTATTTCTATATTTTTTTACTTTAGAATAGGAAGCTAAATTAGTTTGCATGTTAAGAGAGCACTAGAAGGCCATTTGATGGACAATTGTAGATATTCGAGGAATAAGCCCTTATATATGCACGTATCGCATTTTTCTTAAGGAGGATGTCAATTCCATTCATGGACGTAGCTACAAGTGGGCCCCCCAAAATTTTGAAAAATTAAATATTTTATATATATACATATATGAGGATGAAGTTATTTGAGGGCTAGTAGTATATTGGGCCCTCCAAAATTTAAAAAAATTAAATATTTGGACCCTTTTATTATAAATTTCTGGCTCCGTCACTGATTCCATTAGATAAGCATAAGGTAGGTTAAATCATCCAATGATGGAAGTTATGAAAAGGAACTATTGAAGCTTCTCGATATAGGAGTCACTTATCTTATCTTTGACAGTAAATGGGTAAGTTTAGCATAGGTGGTTCTAAAGAAATATGGAATCACATTGGTGACTAATTAGGATGGTGAGTTGATTCCCATATGGATGAAAACTGGGTAGAGAGTAAGTATTGTTTATAAAGAGTTAAATGTTGCAACTCATAAAGACCGTTTTCCCCTTCCATTTATTAATCAAATGCTTGAAAGACTAGTTGGATATAAATATTACTATTTTCTAGATGGATTCTTAGGTTATATTCAAATCCCTATTACATTAAACGACCAAGAAAAGACAACCTTTACATCCCTATTTGGTAAATTTTCTTACCAAAGGATGTTGTTCAATTTGTGTAATGCACCTACCACTTCCAAAGATGCATGGTGAGTATTTTCTTTGAGCATGTTGAAAAGATCATAGAGGTATTTATGGATGTTGGGCCGCAATTTTTATTTATTTATTATTTATTTATTCATTTACTTTTATTTATTCTTTATTTTGCTTTAATTGTTTTATTATATTTTTAGATAGTTGAGTCTTTAATTTTAGTGTTTGAATGGGAAATTGAATGGAAATTAGAAATTTGAATTGAAAGGAAGGGTTAGGATTAAGTTAGATTGATTAGTAGTAGGCTTGTAAGTGTAGAGCCATATAAGACAAATTAAGGGCAAATTTGGAAAGTCCTTGGAAGTGAAGGGTAAAATTGGAAGGAATAGGCATTGATGTGTTAAATTAAAAGGAGAAGCTAGGAGTTGTCGTAGAAACCAAAAGGAAGAGAGGAAAAAAACGTGAACAAAGGAGAAGAAAGAAGGGAAGATCATAGGAAGCTTAAGGGGAAGAAGAAAGAAGAAGAAGAAGAAGAAGAAGAGAAGTCCACTTTGTAAAGGTAAGTTCTCATCATTTCTTATGTTAGATTCAAGAATTAAAATAAATATAAAATAATAAAATAATAAAATAATAAAATAATAAAAATTCGGGGCCCAACAGGACCACTATGGAAAGATTTTTGGCTTAGGTTCATTTGCAAATACATACTATTAGCAATCCTCCTTATTCAGTATAGGTGGATCTAGAAGGTGGTCTGCATCCAATAAGAGAGTCGTTCAGCTTAAGAGTATAGTAGAGAAGTTGGTTATAGTTGCAACAGTCAATAAAGTACATAGCTCAGCTTCGTAATGAGACGAATTAGTTGCAGGGGAGGAGCAGCACCAATTGCATAGCTTAAATTTATAATATTTCTGTATTTAAGTGAATGTATTTGATGTTTTGCTACTCTTACATTTTTGTATAAATGCTTAGTTTACAGTTATTTTCAAGATACTTATTATTGTACATTATAATTTTATATTATGTTATCAACCAACATAATTTTTACATTATATTATCAATCAAGATTATATTATTTAGAGAAATTAAATGTTGAGAAAAATTAATAGATTATCAACAGAAAATTCCTATGGGAAGTGAAAAATGGAAGCTAAAAATACCATAGGTAAATTACCAACAGAAAGATATCTTCTATAGGTAAATAACCAATGGAATGCTATATTCTGTAAGTAAATAACCGACAGAAGGCTATCTTTTGTAGGTAAATTACCGACAGAATGCTATATTCTGTAGGTAAATTACCGACGGAACAAAAATTGTTTATCTATTGCTAAAATTACCTACGGATATTGTAATTTCATCGGTAAATTTACCGATGGAATATAGTATTCCATCAGTAAATTTACCAACAAATATAGTGAATCCATCGGTAATTTTACCTATTGAATATTGTAATTCTGTTAAAAAATTTAGCTACAGAATTACAATATCTATAGGGAATTTTAGAGGCAGAAATTTTAATTTTGTTGATAAATTTACCAACAGAAACTTGATTCCGTAGAGAATTTAGCGACAAATTTACAATATTCGTCATTAAATTTTACCTATGACCATTTCTCCTATGGCTTTTTCTATCAACAAACAATCAGTATTTTTTGTCGGTAATTTCCGTTGCTAAAACTAATTTTTCTTGTAATGTTAAATGGAACAACAAAGCAACAACCTGTGACTAAGCCAACCTAAATCTTCAAGATTTAAAGGATGGCCCATATCAATTCCTCCCTCTATGAGAATCCTTGTCCTTAAGGATAAAATTTGGATATGATTTGGCGATCTGCCTTTCATTCTCTAAAGAAGTGTTCGCTATCGAAGCACCTTTCCATTTAATCAAAATATAAGATTTTGGACGATAATTTCCCTTGTGAACAATTTGACGATCAATAATAGCTTCAGGAGGTGGAAGGATAACTGAATCATCTGTGAGTGGTGGAAGTTGTTTAGAAAGTGGAGTGACTAGTGGTCCCAAATGCTTCCCTAACAAACTAACATAAAAAGTGTTATGAATTTGAGAACTAAGAGGAAGAGCTAATTTTTATACAATTGGACCCACATTTTCAATAATTTGGTAAGCTCCAAAAAACGTGGAACAAGCTTTATTGAAGCCTGAAATGCAACAAAAGTTTGTCGATATGGCCGAAGCTTAAGATAAACATAGTCACCCATCGTAAACTGGACCTCTCTATGCTTTTGATTTTTTGGCATTTCATCTGATTGCGAGCTTGTGTAAGATTATGGCATAACTCACGATGGTATCTTGAACTCGTAGGTAGTCATTAACTACCTAGACCCAACAAGTTCCTAGAACATAAGCTAATAAATTAGGAGGCGAAACCCCATAAACAGTCTCAAAGGGATCATTTTGGTAGAGGAATAAGTTGAAGTATTATAACTGAACTCAGCCTAAGGAATCCATTTAAGCCATTTTTGGGGCTGGTCGCTTACAAAACATCTCAAGTATTACTCCAGAGTGTGGTTTACTACCTCGATTTGTCCATCATTCTGAGGGTGATAGCTCGAACTTATACAAAGCTTAGTTCTTTGTAACTAAAATAATGCTTGCCAGAAGGAACTCATAAATACCTTATCTTGGTCACTAATTATGGATGTTGGAACTCCATAGAGATGAACCATATTAGCTACAAAGGCCTTGGCAACAACAATTATAGTAAACGAATTCTTTAAAGCTATAAAGTGGCCATATTTTGATAAGCGGTCCACGACTACCATGATATAACTGTATGTCCCTGTGATGGTGGTAAGCCCTCAATAAAATCCATAGATATATCTGTCTAGACCTAAGTAGGCATCGAAAAAGGTTGTAGTAACCCCACTAGCTTTATACAGTCAGTTTTGTAACACTGACAGATATCACATTGTTGTAAAAAAAAATTATTGTCTAGCACATATTAGGCCACAAGAGGCTTTCCTTGATACAAAAAAATGTCTTATAGAACCCCAAATGTCCTCAAGTAGGTGATGAGTGGCAATCCTTAAGTATATGTTGAATTAAAGTAGAGGATAGACTTAAGTAAATCTTACCATTTTTAACCACACTCCATACCATTGCATAAACACATGAGGTGATTGTTTTTATGATAATTGATCATAAAAAGAATCTTGTTTCATTTCCTCTTGTAGCATTGGCCACCAATCTACCCACAGCATGAAAATTGATAGAATATAGAATTCAGCCACTCGGGACAAGGCATCAACAACTTTGTTTTCATATCCCCGCTTATATTCAATTTTGTAATCATACCCAAGAATCTTTGAAAGCCATCGTATTTGTGCTAAGGTAGTAATCCGTTGCTCAAGTAAACACTTAAGACTTTTTTGGTTAGTGCGAACAATAAACAACTTACCAAGTAAATAAGGTTGCCATTTTTGGATAGATTTGACAATAGCTAGCATTTCTTTCTTATAAGTAGATAAGTACAAAGTTGATTTCTTCATAGCTTCACTGAAATAAGCTACTGGCTTGTTATTTTGGGAAAGGATTGCTCCAATTCCCACCCCACTTGCATCACATTCGATCATGAACGGTTTAGAAAATTTTGGTAAGGATAAGACTGGTGGAGATGTCAGTGCTTCTTTTAATTGTTTGAAGACCGAGTCAATAGTTTCAGTTCATTTAAATTCTCCTTTTGACAAAAGTTGAGTCAACGGTGCTACTATACCTCCAAATTTTTCGGTTGTAACTTGTTAATCCAAGAAACCCACGAACTCCCTTTAATGTAGTTGGTATAGGACACTCAAGGATTGCTTGTATTTTTATAGGGTCCATTGCAACTCCATCCTTAGAAAAAATATGGCCCAAGTAATCTACTTGTGAAACACCAAACTTGCACTTTGTTTCTTTAGCAAACAAATGGTTAGTTGATAAGATGGTAAAGACGGTCTGTAGTGTGAAAGGTGGTCTTTCGAAATTTGTGAATACACAAGAATGTCATCAAAAAAGAACAAAATAAACTTTCAAAGATGAGGGTGAAAGAGATCATTCATGAGAATTTGAAATGTTGCAGGGGCATTTTTGAGACCAAATGACATTACAATAAACTCATAATGCCCTTCATGTGTTCCCAAAGTAATTTTAGGAATATCTTATTCTTGTACCCGAATTTGATGATAACCTATTCTTAGATCCAATTTAGAAGAGAAGTTGGTCCTATGAAGCTCATCGAGAAGCTCATCAATTGCTGGAATTGGATGCTTATCTTGATTGTTATGTCATTCAAGATTCGATAGTCCACACAAAATCGCCAATCTCCATTGGCCTTCTTCACCAATAAAACAAGTGATGAGAACAGCTATTACCTGGTCTTATCAATCCAGATTGCAAAAGTTCCCTCACTTTCTTTTTCTATTTCATTTTTTTTGGAAGTAAGGGTATCGATATGGATTAATGCACACTAACTCTGAATTTGGTTGTGAAGGAATTCGGTGGTCATATGGTCGCTTGAAGGAAGGCTATCGGGTCCTTTAAATATTTATTGGAATTCACTTAAGAGGTGAGCTATGTCAGGAGAGTATGAGGCCGATTGGGATTCATTAACAAAGGGTAGAATCTGGAAGAGAAAGCTGATACCTTGTAGGTAATTAACTTCTTTATTTGTTAGAGCTTGAATGTTGGTTGGCCTTAGTCCTTGAAATGTGTGAGAGACTCCCACAAGCTGGATTTTTATAGTAGTCGCTTATAATCCATTTTAATTAGACATAGAGTCTCTAACTATTATGCTCCCAAAACTACATGGCAGCCTGCGACAGGAAGGACATAATAATCTGTTGTGATGGGTTTACCTTGAATGGTAATTATGAGCACTTGGCATTATTCGACACAATCTATTTTTTCCCGGTTAGCAACTACAACTTGGAGCTTCTAACTTTGAAGTACTAGTAATCCACACTTGGTAACTATGGCTTGATTCATGAAGTTGTGGGTACTACCACCATCTAAAAAAATAGTCACGTCCTTATTTTTCAGCTTCCCCAATACACGTACTGTTTGAGGGTGATTAGTCCCAACTATGGCATAGAAGGAAATTTCAGGCATTACTTCTTCACTTTTTGGTTCAAGTTCCACAAGGTCTTCTTCCTTGGGGCTTGGTTGATGTGAATCCTCTATCACAAGTAGTTGTGGATGTTTACATCTATAGCCTGGGTCAAACTTCTCCTCACAATAATAACATAAGCCCTTTTTTGACACTCTCGCACCTCCTAATTGGTTATCCGTCGAAATACGATCAAAGTAGTTTTAAGACTTGGATTGCCATGTTGATTCGGTGAAAGCCATAATATTCTAGCTGTTGGGTTAACATTCTCCTTTGGTGCTACCAGTGATAGTGGAAAGCGAGCTAATTGGCTAGTCTTCTTTTGTACCTGATTTCGTTCTTCAATCAGTCTAGCGCCACCTATTGGTTCTGACAAGGTGTGGAGCTGTTTTATTTTTACATTTAAGAAGATGTCATCAGTAAGTCCAGCAATAAAACAACCAATAAGAAAGGTTTTTGGTAAGCCATTAACTATATAAGAAAGCTTTTCAAAAGACTCTTGGTAAGTTGCTACAGTTGTAGTTTGTTGAAGCTGAGTCAAAGCTTCTGATGGATCCTCATAATCTGTGGGTCTAAAGTGTAGGTGGATTGCTTTAGTAAATTCATCTTGAGTGAGTGGTCCACAGAATTTTGTTAGCCACTTGTGCTATTGTAAAGCAATGCATTCTAGATGGAAGGAAGCTAGCTGCACTTGTTGATCAGAGGCAATTTAAAAATGTTGTTCTGCTTTATAAACTTAGCCAAATGGGTCTCACCATTAAACTTTGGAAAGTGTAGCGCTCAAGGTAACGGCGGCAATGGTCATTTGAGTCATTAGAATGCATAGTGTTTGGGAAATTTGAAGATTCTCCTGGAAAGAATGTGTTGATTTGAGGATGGGTAGTAGGTGTGCTTTGTAAGACTCATAAAGCTTGTAGCTCCGTTAACACTCATACTTTCAAATTTAAACTCATGTCAAGCCAAGATTTCACTAGCCTTATTGCGAAATTCTGCATATATTGCGAAATTCTGCATCAGTTTAGCTGTAAGTATCCATGGCCATAGCAAGCTCCGATACCACTAATACAAGTAAAATTTTGAGGGAAGTAGAATTTTGAGAACAAGAAGATTTTGACAATTTGTTATTCATTGCCCTTTCCATTTGAAAAGAGTATAATTTATACTGATAAAATTTATACCGCTAAAACATAACAGCTAAGGTTAAAAAACAACAAAAAAGAATGTCACATCCAACGTACCTAATAGCTAATTCTTTTTAATCCAACTTAACTAAAGACCAGCTCTAATGACTTATTAAATGGGACACCAAACTAACAACTTATGACTAAGTGGCTATTTGGATGAACTTTTGGGAGGTCAATAAGTACATTTTTTAAACCATAAAAGCCTTTTTAAAGAAAAATTAGTGTTTGTCTGTAAAATAAAAAAGTACTTATTTGATAAATATGACTTGTTTGGCAGCTAAAATACAGCTTTTTAAGAAGCTCAAATTTTTAGCTTCTCAAAAAAGCCTCTCAAATGGCTTTTTCAGGTAGATTTTTCAGATCAATTAATGAGCCTATTTTTTAGTCCCTTTTACAAATGATATAAAAACCGGACCGGACCGGCTGGTCCGACCGAAAATAGTCGAAACCGGCCATATGTCCGGTTCGGTTAGAGTAAATAACCTCTGCATATAAAAACCGGCCGGTTTGTCAAATAACCGGCCGGTTTTCATACGAACCGGTTATTAGATAACCGGAATAAAACCATCGTCTCCTCTCTTCTCTCTTCTCACGCACCGCTTCTCGTTTTTTTTTTGGGTAAAACACCGCTTCACATCTGTCCTCTCTCTTCCCAGATGCCTCCATCGCTCCCATATCAGCTCTCTTTTTTCCATCTTCTCCAGATCTGGCCAGCATCGACCTCAACCACTTTGTAGCTTGAGCTTGGGTTGCTTTCAGATCTGGCCGACATCGACCTCAACCACGGTGATGTTGCCGGGGACTTGACGGAGGAGCTCGGGTTGCTTTCAGATCTGGCCGGCATCGACCTCAACCACGGTGATGTTGCCGGGTACTTGCAGGAGGAGCTCGGGTTGCTTTCAGATCTGGCCGGCATTGACCTCAACCACGGTGATGTTGCCGAGTACTTGCCAGAGGAGCTCGGGTTGCTTTCAAATCCGGCCTTGAAACTAGTTTTCGAACTGGATCTAAGCAACAACAGGTTTGCTGGGAAATTTCAGATAGATTCTTTTTTTTTAAAATCTTCTAACGGCGTCGCACATTTTACATGCAGCTTCGTGGTCGTAGTGGGCGGCAAGGAGATCCTGGAAGTTCACGCTTTTTCTTGAGTCTTGAGGATAA
>JANZLC010004789.1:0-12024 GCA_026413385.1 Erythroxylum gracilipes
AGATGCTTTTATATAACATGATTCAGTATCTGTTATAGTTAGACTTAGTTTAGTTATTACTCACTACGCTATATGCTTAGCACGGTGGATTTGTCCCGTGTAGGTTCAAAGAAATGGACGTAGGGACTGGGACAAGTCAACCACAATGGCCAAAGAAGTCTGAAATTTGTCATGTTTAAAATGTATTTTGAGTTTATTTTTGGACTTGTATTTGATGTATGCAACTCTTGAATTTTTGTTTCATGGTTTGTAATAACCTTAATTCAGGCTGGTTCCAGTTTGGAACAAGTTATATTATGCTCAGTGTATTATGATGTATGTTTGCTCTGAATTGCTTATGCTTTGAGCTATTGAGAAGGCATAATATATGTTTATTGCGATTCTAGAAATGCATGTATAAAGTGTTTCGTATGTTTGGCATGTTTATTTTTGAATGTTATGCTTCCGCGAAATGTTTCGTAGTCAGTATGTTTTGTTTTGTGTGGTGTTCACAATATCCTTCCAGGGGATATTGGGGCACTACATATTCATCCTCAAGTCACCAAATTAGAGTCTAAGTCAGTTGCATACGACTTTCTGGAGTATTCTTATCTTTAAAAAGGGTATCAATATTATTGTCCTAGTCTTAATAAGTACCTTGTGTCTACTGATGTTATGTTTATTAAATATGTTCCTTACTTTCTTGCCTTTTTTGATACTTCTTATGGCAGGAGAACACTGGTGATTTGTTAGCGTATCAAATCACCCAACACTCACTAAATGTTGCTTTGAAACCTACCAATTAAGCATCACCACCATGTCCATCTATTCATCATGCCTATTCTAGACAAAGAGGTGTTCCTAATACATGACCAACACTAGTTCTTTATTTGACATTAAATCCTAGTGAGACTAAACTTAATCTTCCAATTGCTCTCTATAAAGGTAAATGCTAATGTACCTACCAATTTCATCTTTTCTTTCTTATAATCATTTATCATCTTTGTAGTACTCTTGTATTGCCTCTCTTGACATTATATCTCTTTCTAAAACTGTTTATAAGGCCTTATCTCATCCTAGCTAGCGAGTGACAATGGTAGAAAAAATCAATGGTCTAGATGCTAATGGTATTTGGAATTTAGTGGATTTACCTAAAAAAAAGAACTATCAAATGTAAGTGGGTATTTTCCATTAAAGTCAATCCTGATGGCTCATTAGCTCGACTTAAAGCTCACCTTATTGCTAAAGGCTATGCTCAGACTTATGGTGTGGATTATTTTGATACTTTCTCTCTAGTGGCGAAGTTAACCTCAATCTGTTTGTTTATTTCTATGGTCGCTGCCTGACCTTTGAATAGTTAGACATTAAAATTTCCTTCTTACATGTAGACTTGCAGAAGGAGATCTATAGGAAGCAACCACTTGGGTTTGTTGCTCAGAGGGAGTATGGGGAAGTGCGTCATCTTCAAAGATCTCTATATGATTTGAAATAGAGTCCTCGTGTTTGGTTTAACAAATTTAGTCAAGCAATTGAACAATCTGGAATGAGCAAGAGCAATTATGATAACTCAATTCTCTACAAACACTCTGCATCTAGCATTGTCATTCTTATTGTGTGTGTATGGATGATATTGTTATTACTAGTAGTGATGCTACAGAAATTTCATCTATAAAAATGTTTATTCGTAGCCAATTTTAGACAAAGTATTTGAGGGTGTTAAAGTACTTCTTAAAATCTAAGGTGACAAGGAATATGACATGTATTTTTTTTATCTAAAGGAAAGGTATGCTTGACTTACTATCCAAAATTGGAAACTAGCTGCTAAACCATGAAATGCTCCTATGTCACATAATTTATAACTTATAAAAGATGGATATTTATTTTAAGATCCTAAGAAGTATAGAAGACTAGTTAGCAACTTGAATTAGCTTACGGTAACTCATCCTTATATTGCTTATTCAATTGGAATTATAAGTTAATTTATGTCTTCTCACAATTCATCGTTGGGCCGCTTTAGAGCAAATCATGTGTTACTTGAAGGGAGTTCCTGAAAGAGGCAATTGTATAAAGATCATGGTCACTCAAATATAGTGCTTTTCATATGCAGACTAGGTAAGATCTAAGATTGGGCTATTGTGTTTTTTTGTTAGAAAATTTGATATCATGAAAGAGTAAGAAATAAAATATTGTATCTTGCTATAATTAGAATACAAAGCTATGGCATAATCAGCTTGTGAAATAATATGGATATATTAGGTATTGATTGAAATTGGTATCAAAGGTTCAATGCTAGATAAGTTATGGTGTGATAACCAAGCAGCTCTTCATATAGCTTACAATCTAGTGTTTGACAAACAAACTAAGCATATTGAGATTGATTGTGATTTTGATCGTGAAAAGGTTCAACAAAACTTAGTTTCAACAAGATATATGAAGACTGGAAAATAACTAGGGGACTTATTTACAGAAGCTCTAAATGGGACTCGAATGGAATGTCTTTGTAACAACTTGGACATGATTGATATATATGTTCCAAATTAAGAGAGAGCATTACAAATTATGTACATAATCATAGGGATTTACTATTGAGATTTGCTTGATTATAGGGAACAATTATAGCTATTAAATTATAGATTAAGATCCCATCATGTATATAAATAGAGGACTATACATTTGAAAAATATTCTACTTCCTTATGTGTTTTCACTTAAGATAATTTAAGAGAGTGTTGATGAGTGATGTTTAAATTTTAAAGAAATATGTTTAAAGAAGGACATTAAAAAAGAAGTTAAAACAAAGTTATAATCGTTATTAATGTCCTTCTTTAAACATACTTCAACTTTTTAAATGATTTTTTAGATCTATCACTATTTATTATACATTAATAGGCATTAATGCATTCTTTTTATTTCAATAAAGTATTTTATTTTATACTATATTGTTACTTTTTCTTATAATTTTTATTTTATACTATATTGTTACTTATTCTTATAATTTTTACTTCTTATTTATTATATACTAGTTTTATAACGATTTAATAACGTTTGAACTTTTAAACCTTAAAACTTTACTTCGACCAGTTCGATGTCTAGTTTAATTTTTAAAACATTGATTCAAATAACTTTTTTTTTATAAAATGCAATAACTTCCTTTACTCAAATTCCTTTTGGTTTGAAATGTTATTTGAGAAGTTGCAGTGGGTCGTGGTGTTCTTGCTCAGTGGGTCGTGGTGTTCTTGCTCTGGTTAGAGAGAATTGGATGCAATAAAGAACCAGTGTTAGTAATTTTTTAATTGGACAATTATTAATTATGGTATCTTTATAAAATTACAATTAAGAAAAACAAATTTGATATGAATTAAAGATAATAAAGAAGCCTAATAAAGGATTTGGATAATTGGGATGAAGTTTGGTTAGGAAAATGGGCCCTAATCATTATGGGTCAATTATATATTAGGTCTGTGATGGAGATGCCCAATAAGATTGCTATAAATGGAGGCTAAGGTCTATTGTTTCTTACTTAATTAAAGTTCGTAGACATTGAGTTTCTCTGACCTATTAAGAGGCCTATCCATAAAAAAAAAGACACAAAAAGACATTAACGAAATAAAGGTATACAACTTTCATAAAAGTCAATCGAAAGTTTCAGGAGCTTGTTCATCATGCAATAGATAACAAAACATGTATTTTTCACGTTTTCTCTATTAATACAAGTTCATTATAATTAAAGGTGGTGTTATAATTAAATTGTAGTAAGAGAACGGTTCCATGCTTGTATGAATTTGAATGAAGATTTTAAATTTTCTCCATAAGGAAATTGGAGAAATTAACATGGTTTTCCTTATATAAATTGTATATTTATTGTTTGAATTGATTTGGTATAAGTGTTGCATGGAAAAATGGTTCAAAAATAGACTTTGGGCTAATTTTTCGACAAAATATTGTTAGAATCCAGTGAATAACCATTGAAAAAGTTGCCAAATTTGGCCTTTTTTTGCAACTAAAGGGACAAACGTTGAAGAAGCAGTTTGCTACTTTTAGGATGCATTTAGCATCTAGCACGTGTGATACACGGGCACCAAACAGTTGGCCTGTGCGTAAGTAGAACACTGGACACATGCTTGGCGCCTGGAACACACATGGCTGAAGCAGTTTATGCATTTGCGCATAATTGCTTATGTTAACCACGAGCTATTGAAGGTGACAAACGTCTATGCACGTCTGGCACGTGGTGAGCACGTGCTTTCTAACCACAGACCATTGAAGGTGACGAATGTCTGTGCACGTCTGGCATGTGGTGAGCAATCGGTTGCTCCATCCATATGCATATTAGTGCTCATGGAGCCTCCAATCATGTTGCTTCCTCAATGCAGAGATTCATACAAAAAAGAAGGTCTAATAGGAAGGAGAAAACACTAATGGTGGGCAATAACAAAGAAGTTAACGTAATCTCTATAGGGGATGTTTAGGGTTCAAACTTGTATTAAATGACACTTTTATATCTCATCTTTTAGACAAAATTTAATCTTTATATCTGTTTTGAATTTACAAAAAGGTTATAGTTTTGAAATTGAAACTTCCGTTGTAAAGTTATCTTTCAATGTAAAACATATTGGTACCACCTTTTTGTCATATGGATTATATAGAATGTGTCTTGCCCCTAATGAGACATATGCTTCTTCATATATTGTCGAACAAGTTACTAAAAAGAGAACCCTAATAAAAGAGAACTCATATATGTTATGGCATAAAAGGTTGGGTCACATTTCTAGAGATAGAGTTGAGAGATTGGTTAAGGATAACATTCTCTCAACTCTAGATTATGATGATCTAGAAATATATGTTGGCTGTTACAGGGGTATATTGACCAAAATAAAGAAAAAAAGGGTCAACTCGTGCTTCTATCTTATTAAAAATCTTATATACGGATATATGTGGACCTTATAAAGTTACATTGTGTAATGAAAGATATTTTCTAACATTTATTAATGACTATTCTTATTATGAATATGTGTTCTTGCTTAAAGAAAAGTTTAAAGTTCTTAAAAATTCAAGATCTTTAAGGCTAAAATTGAGAAACAATTGGGAAGGTCAATTAAGATTGTCAGATATGACCATGGAGGTGAATATTATGGTAGACATGAGGTGTCAGGATAAGAAAAAGGTTCGTTCACTAAGTATGTAGAATCATGCGGAATAGTGGCTTAGTTTATTATGCCAGGTCGTCATGAGAAAAATAATGCAGTTGATATGGGTGAAAGGTGGAATCGCACCTTAAAGGACTTGATGAAGTCAACGCAAAGCAAGACTAATTTACCTGATTATCTTTGGGGTGAAGCCATAAATAGTGCCTTATATATACTCAATAAAGTGTCAAGCAAAGCAGTTTCAAAAACACCTGTTAAAATTTGGGAAGGATAGAAGCCTAGGGCTTCCTTATAAAGATAAGTTGCATTCTCATTTCACTCGTTATTTTGTTGAAAATTTCGACCACTCTAAGGAATAAAGATTTTACCATATAGATAGAGGATTTATAATAGTATAATCATAAACAGCTAAGTTTATGGAGCATGATGTCTATGATGAGAGTGGTCATTCTCATCTTAATAGGGTGGTCATTCTCACCCTTCAGATGATAGCAGGGTGGATACCACAGTTATTTCATATTCATCACTCATACAATTAGAACTAGTGGATCAAGGTCTCAGTACCACATTAATTAAGGACAGGAACCCATACCTGTACAAACTAAGGTTCCTAAGGTATAAAAGCATACTAAACTAGGTCAATTAAGAAGATCCATTAGAATGAGAAGACTTGCTATCTTATATGATTACATAGTCTATCTACGTAAACAAGACTATGATTTTAGACATGGATTAGATCCAGATTTGTGGTAAGATGCAATGAGGGATGAGATGTAGCCCATAAAGAATAATAAGGTACGGAGCTTGTGGATTTACCACACAATTGCAAACATATCAATTGTAAATGGATTTATAAGACCAAAAAGGACTCTCAGGTTAAAGTTCAGTAGTTTAAAGCCCAGTTGGTTACCAGAGGATTCATTTGGAGAGAAGGGATCGACTTTAATTTCATCTTTTCTCCTATATCCTCTAACGAAGCATTTAGAGTGTTTATGGAAATATTGGCTCATTATAATATGGAGCTACATTAGGGGGCTGTCAAAATTACTTTTCTAAATGGAAACCTTTCTAAAAAGATCTATATGGAACAATCTGAAGGATTTTATGATCAAGTCAAAGCTAACATGGTTTGTAAATTGAGAATATCCATATATGGTTTGAAACAAATCTGCAGAAAATGGTACTTAAAGTTTGATGAGGTTGTTAACTCATTTAGCTTTGTGGAAAATAAATTTGAAAGATGCTTGTGTTACAAGGTTTAGGGGAGTAAGATTATCTTTCTACTTTTATATGTGGATGATATCCTGCTCACAAAAATGACTTGACCATATTATATAAGGTTAAGCAGCTTTTGGCTAAATATTTTGACATGAAAGACCTTGGAGAGACATCTTATGTCATAAGTATTTAAATTCACCTGGATAGGTCTCAACACTTATTGAGTCTCTCACAGAGAGCATACATTGAGCAAGTATTACAAAAGTTTAATATAAGTTATTGTAAACTTGTTATCTTTGACACAATGTCCAAATAATAATATAAAAAGAGAGGCTATAAAGAATGAACTTATTATAGTGCATTTGGTAGCCTGATGTATACCCAGGTATGCACTAGACTGGACATTGCATTTATTGTTGGATTGTTGGGTAGTTATGTAGCTAACTAAGGAATAAACCATTGAAATGTAAAAGTTTAGAGATATCTGAAGGGAACTAAGGATTATCTGTTGACATTTAGGAAAGTAATAGTTTAGACATTATACGTTATACGAATATAAATTTTACTAAGTGTCCAAATGATAAGAAGTATGCATTAAGGTACATTTCTATGTTAGGAGATGGTGCAGTATCATAGAAGAGTGTCAAACAAACATTGATAACTTCTTTAACTATGCATGCAGAGTTTTTAGCACGCTATAAGGCTACTTCAGAGGTGTTTTGGCTTAGGAACTTGATTTCTGAGTCATCGGTGGTTGATTTAATTCCTAGACCTATTCAATTATATTGTGATAATCTATTTGATGTATTGTTTAGTAACAACAATAAGAACATTATAGGGTCTAAGCATTTAGAGGTAAAATATTTGACCGTAAAGGAATTAATACAAAAATGTGACATTAAGGTGCAACATTTAGAGACTGAGTGCATGCTTATTGATCCTCTGACTAAAGTACTTAGCCTAGTTATTTTTTAGCAACATATATATAATAAAGATACTGAAGTTCATAGACACTATTAATCAGGGATCACTATATTTGCTCTTGATACATTTGTACATAATTCATGTATTATGGCTATATATTTTTATACATAAAGATGATAATCATTTTGTTCTAAGTCATACTATTTGTTGTACATTGTCATAATATAGGTGAAAGTATTAAGATATGTGTCGATCTTAAGTATTTTAAAGGTCATTATGCATATATATACATATTGACCCTTAGCCTATGTCTTTAGGACACATACAAATACATATATGAATCCATATATTTAATAAGATACAGGGGGATATAAGTATTTAATCTCATAAGTGATTTCTCTAATGCGATTTTGCATTCAGTAAGAGAAAACAAATTTCTTTTATGCAATTTAGCATAAAGTTCATAGAAATTGAGACCAACATATGGACAGATGATGCATTCAAATCATAAGGGTATCATTGTAGTTTATCATACTCCATTTTCTTATTCATGTTAGTGAGATATTAGATATGTGTGATTGTATTAGATCTGTGTCACATATGATACATGAATTTAATATTTTCCAATATCGAACACCTTACGAGACCAAATGATAGACTTTCATTATCTTTGGATCAAACATTTTAAATTGGTCGATCTTTGCAATGGTTTTGTTTAACTACTTTTAATGTTTTTATGGTTGCTACAACAGTTGTCCTTAATATTTATCTAAGGGGAAGAATGATAGTAATTTTTTAATTGGACAATTATTAATTACGAAACCTAAGAAAATCAAATTTAATCCAAGTTAAAGATAATAAAGAAGCTTAATAAGGGGCTTGGATAATTGAGCTGAAGTTTAGTGAGGAAAATAGGTTCTAATCATTATGGGCCAGTTATGTATTGGACCTATAATGGGAAGGGCCAATAAAGTTACTACAAATAGTTGCTAAGGTATCATATTGCCTACTTAATTAAAATTACTGAACGTTGAATTTCTCTAACTCGTTAAGAGATCCACGCATTAAAAAAGGTGAAAAAAGATGTTAGTGACACAAAGATTAACAACTTTCATAAAGGTCACTCGAAAGTTACATGAGCTTGTTTATAGGTTCAAGAGCATGTTCAAACAATTCAACTGCTTGTTCATTGTGCAATAACAAAACAATTATTTTTCACATTTTTTTCCGTTAATACATGTAAAATAAAGTAGAGAATAGTTGTTGGTGAGGAAAGAGTATTCTTTCATCGTCTGTATTGAAACTTCCAAAGGATTATTTATAAATAAGACAATGCGATTATATTGGTTGATGACCTTAGAATTAAGGGGAAAACTAACTACCGAATCAGATAGCTGTGTTTATTCCTTTGCTAGTTACAGTGACAGGTTGTGGCAAGAGGAAATGGCTATGTACAATGGAAATAAAACAGAGACAAAATTGGGCTACCGATAGTGTTGTAACTAGCCCAGTATAATAGATGTTTCTGGGTCTTCTATCACGCCCCCTTCAAGTCGGTGGTTTGGTTAAAAACCAACAACCCCGACTTGACTAATGAGAGCCTAAAACACGCGTGCAGGAAGGGCTTTCGTAAAAAGGTCAGCGAGTTGCTGAGTGGTGTTCACGTGCTTCAGCTCGAGGAACCCTAAGTTCACGCAGTCACGAACCAGATGAAGATCTATCTCCAAATGTTTTGTCCTTTCGTGGAAGACCGGATTTTTCGAGATGTAGATGGCTGTTTAATTGTCACAATATAAAGTTCTGGATCTGGAAAGTTTGGAGCAACTGTGTTATCCATTTCAGCTCGCAGGTGGTCAAGGCCAAGCATCTGTATTCTGATTCAGCTGAGGAGCGACTCACTGTCGACTGTTTCTTTGTTTTCTAGGAGATCGGTGATCGTCTAAGGAACACACAGAAGCCCGTCAAAGAGCATCTGGAGAAGGCACAGCTTCCCCAATCCGCGTCGGAATATGCTATAAGGTGAGGGTTTTCTTCTGTTGCGTAAAGAATCTCCAAATTTTGGGTCCCATTAAGGTATTTCAACACTCTTTTAGCTGCCTCCCAGTGCGGCATCCTAGGGTTACTCATAAACTGGCTGAGTTGTTATGTAATATACGTAATGTTAGGTCTTGTGAACCCCAAATACTGTAATTTTCCTACCAATCTTTGGTATTCTTCTGGTTTCTCAAGTAACTCACCTTCTTCAATGTTCAATTTTGTGCTAGGGACTATGGGTGTTGCACAAGGGGAGCAGTCCAGTAAATTGTTTTCCTTCAGGATGTCCCGAATATACTTGCCCTGGGTAAGCATCATTCCACTCTCTCCTCTTGCTATTTCAATGACTATAAAAAACTTTGCATAGCCCAGATCCTTGATAATGAATTTTGTGTTTAAAACCTTCTTAACAGCTTCCATTTGTTCTTCATCTACACCTGTAATTAAGATGTCATCCACGTATATAATCACTGCCATAAAGTCATCCTTTGTGCCCTTAGTAAATAGACAGTGATTTGCTTCAGATTTAGTAAAACCCAATGAGGACAGTTTGGAGGATAGCTCTTTGTTCCATTGTCTCCTAGCTTGCTTTAACCAGTAGATTGACCTGATTAACTTGCATACCTGTCCTGCCTTGGTTTTGCTAAAGCCTTGACGTGGTAACATGTATAATTCTTCTTCTAGATAGCCATGGAGAAAAGCATCATTTATATCACATTGGTGTATTGGCCATTGTTTAAAGGCAGCTATAGCCAAAAACATCCTGATTGTCACAACCTTTGCTACTGGGGAGAAAACTTTTGAATAGTCAGCACCATCTTTTTGATAAAACCCCTTTGCTACAAGTCTGGATTTTAGCTTATCCACGGTTCCATCTGAGTTATATTTTATTTTATAAACCCATTTCGAAGGTATGGCCTTTTTCCCTTTAGGTAGTTCAGTGAGCTCCCAAGTTCCATTTTTTTCAAGGGCAGACAATTGCTCATGCATGGACTGCACCCACCTTTGGTCCTTACTAGTAGTTTCATAAGATAAAGGTTCAAATATTCTAAAGACATTACCTATGTAACTGCTGTAGCTTTTGTTGTGTTTGATGTCTAGCTTGCTCACTCCTTCTTTGCTTGTTCCTGCAGGACAACAAACCCGTAATGCTGCATTGCAATCATCAAGGGAATGAATGAACTGATGTACTGTGGTTTGGAGGACATAATCTTGCAGGTATTTAGGGGTTGTGTGTGGTCTACTGCTTTTCCGTTGTGGGAAATCAATAGGTTGGGCATTTTGGTCTAGGGAATTGTTCTGTGGTGTATAGTTGGGTGTCTCATAATCAGGTGGCTGGGAGTCTTGTTCGATTGGGGGGTGGTCAATTATGGTAGGCATTTGTGTGGGAGAATCTGCATTTTCATTGATCAGGGTGTCGGTAAACAAGGGTTTAAGTGTTCTTATGGCATTTGTAACACTGTCTGCAAAGGGAAACACCTTTTCATGGAACATTACATCCCTTGATATAAAAACTGACTTAGTGTCTAAGTCTATAACCCTATAGGCCTTGTAATCGGGCATGTAACCAAGGAAAACACACCTTGTAGATCTAGGATCCAGTTTGGTTCTTTTGGGTGTTTTGTCTAGGGCAAAGCAGAGGCAACCAAAGACTCTAAGGTGTTCATAACTGGGTTTTTTTTGTGCAGCCTTTCAAAAGGACTCCTCCACCCCAATACCTTGGATGGGATTCGGTTTATAAGGTAAGTGGCTATTAACAGAGCTTTCCCCCAATACCCCTTAGGCAATTTAGCTTAGAAAAATAGGGCTCTAGTAATTTGAAGCAAATGCTTGTGTTTGACTTCTACAACACCATTTTGTTGTAGTGTGTAGGGACTGCTTTTTTGGTGTTGGATTCCCATCCCCTTAAAGGTGTTAATGCACTCTTGATTTATAAATTCCTTTCCATTGTCTGTCTGAATTTTTAAAACTTTGGTATCAAATTGTCTCTCAATGTTCTTAAGGAAGTGCAGTATAGTTTGCTATGTTTGGTGCTTATGTCTTAGTATAAAAGTCCATGTAGCTCTAGTAAAGTCATCCACAATAGTAAGAAAGTAATGAGACCCACCCATAGTAGAAACAACATAAGGCCCTCATAGATCCATGTGGATAATTTCAAAGGGTCTATCTGTATGTATTTCATGCTTTTGGAAGGGTTTTCTATGCTATTTAGCTAGAGGGCACACTTGACATTCATGTTTGCAGGGAATAGAAAGCTTTACTTCATTAATGTGTTGTAGTTTTCCTTTGGAAACATGCCCTAATCTAGAATGCCATAAGTCAAAACTAATTGAAACATTAAGGGGAACATTCTTAGTTCTGTAAAATTCTAAAGAGGGACCTTTCAGGCTATATGAGGGTAGGAAACTTTTTGGAGTTAGCTCATAGAGTCCATTCATTGCCTTGATAATTGCCACGACTTTATTAGTCCGAAGGTCCTGCAAAAACAGCTTGTTAGATAGAAAAACAGCAGCAATCTCATTTTGTGTGGTTAGTTTGTTGACTGATAGCAAGTTCTTGAAAAACTGAGAGATATGTAAGATTTCTTTGAGAGCAATTTTATTCCCTATTCGTGTCTGGCCAAGGACAGAGCCACAATTGGGGCAGGTGGGGGCACTTGCCCCCACTGGCTCCATAAACTTTTACATGAAAAAAATGTTATTTTAAATTTTTAACTCATAAAA
>JANZLC010004843.1:0-12021 GCA_026413385.1 Erythroxylum gracilipes
ATCCCTAATAATTACGAATCATTAGTCGCTACACATGAATTTCAACATAACAATTACGAATTATATCGAAATTCTAGCAATGGGGTTGCAATTAATGATTCAATGAACGCATTAAAATCTTCACACTACCCAATGGGTTCATACACAAATAACCGAATAATAATGAAAATATGATTATCTATACACAAAGCCCAAATCAATTAACATAGGAAAACATAACTAATTTCTAATGAGAGCAAGAACTGGCATTGGGATGTCTAGCCTCTCATGGGTCTTTCCTGGAAAATGTTTCAATCCCCATTCTAATCCCTAGCCAAAAATCCCTTAATTTATGTTCACTGTCGCAAGCTTCAGTCTCCACCAAGCCTCTCACTGTTGCTCTTCACTGTGAACTGTAGCCGACGGGACAATTTAAGGTGGGGGGGGGGGTTTGGTCCACCCCCACTGTTCATGCACAAATGTTCTGTGCAAACCTCCTTGCCTAGCTGTTCATCTTCGCTGACGCCACTCCTCCTGTTGCTGGAGCTTCTCTAAGCCACAAGCCGCAGCTCTCCACTGCTTCACACCCACGCCTACGCCGCTTCTCCACTGTAGTGTCGATTTGACAATTTAATGTTGCCACTCGTTTAAAACCTCATGCTCCCTTCTGTGTGTTCTCAGCACTGCGTTCAATGCATATGCTTTGTGCGTTTATCGCACAACGCCTGAGTTGTGCGCATAAGGCACAATACAATGCAAAATGCCCGTCTCTGCCTTCACTATGTGTCATCGTTTTTGTTTATTATTTACTGCTCCTTGCTTGGTCAATGACGCTGCTGTTTTGCTTCATTCCAGCTGCTGTGTTATTTTATTTGGCAGCTTCTTGGCTATCTTCTTTTGTGTTTTCTTTCTTGTCTTTTTTTTCTTCTTGCTCCATGAAGACAAGTAAAAATTAATCTTCAGAAAATGACCCATATGTCATGCTTTTGACTTAATTTAACTTCTTTGTTTCCAAATTGTACCTAAAATCATATATGAATTAAAGTGAGTATGTTGGACCCCAAATTTTTTTATTCATTAGTGATTTATTGTTTCATTATTTTTAGAGTTGAGTCATCAAATTAGCAAGTATGAATAGAAATTAGAAATTAGAAGTTAGAATGAAGTGTTAGAATTAAGTTGGAATTAATATGATATTTAATGGGTTAAGAGAGTTAGTAGACTTAGATAAAACAAAAGAAGGGCAAATTTGGAAAGCCAAGTAAATTAGGGGCAATTTTGGAAGATTAAGGTAAAGATGAGGCTTGAAATAAGAAAAAGAAGAAGAGAATAGAGGGTGTCGTGGGAACCAATAAGAGAAGGAAGAGAGAAAAATGTGAAAAGAGAGAAGAGAAGGAAAAAAATCATGGAGAAAAAAGAGAAAGGAAGAAGAAATTGTGAGAAGAGGGAGAAATACAACTTCTAAGGTAAGTATCATCTTTCTTCTTGCTTAGTAGAAAAAAAAGGGATTTGAGAGATAGATGAGTTGTGTAGGAAGAAGAAGAGAAACCCTAGATGGATTTTTATGGATTTCTAAACTAGATCCTAGGTTTTTCTAACCTAGATGCTTTATGGGTAGGTTAAATTTGAGATAAGTCGAAGTAAATCACTTGTTATTATAGAATGCAAGTATAATATACAAAATGCACAAGAAGGGGGGTTGAATTGTGTATACTTTTTTTGTGAATACAAAACCCTTTGATATTTCTTTGAAAACGAACTTTTTCAAACTCTTAAATGAATATCAAAAAATGTTTATACGAAAATATCTACGTACTTAAATCGCAAATAACTTCTATATACTTGTTTAAGAACAATAGAAATTAAAGTAAAGAGTTAGAAGATAGACACGGCGATTTTATCCTGGTTCACCCCAAACCTTGGGCTACGTCTAGTCCTCAGAATTCGTCTGAGATTTCACTAACTTCTCCAAAGTTACAAGTATTCTTTCCCTCTCAGAGCCTCTTCAGGTCTCTTACACAAACTATTATTTTCTCTCTCTTAGCCTCTTCGGGCTCTCAACTTTTCCTTTCTCTCACTAGAAAGATATTGCGAGCTTTTTGTTATAGTAAAGATTGCTCTTAAATATCGCACTTTGAATAAAAGATTTTACTTGAAAGCTAACCGTTGAAGTTTAAAAACTAGATCAGTCTTCGACTATGACTTGTATTTATAACCTTCATCTCCAACTGCTTCTTGATAACTGCTTCTTGTTTCTTGTAGAAACTGTTATTCAGTTGAGTTCTGTAACAAACTCCAACTGACTAGCCATCTGACATACTATCGTGTCTTCGACTTCGTATCGTCTGTGTTTTCCACTTCTTTTGTCTTTTTCGTACTTCTTCTGTGTTTTTGTATCTTCTTTGTTTTCTACTTCTTCTGTCTTTTCCGCGCTTCTTCTGTGTTTTTGTATCTTCTTTGTTTTCTACTTTTCCACTTCTTCTGTCTTTTTCGTGCTTCTTCTATGTTTTCGTATCTTCTGTCTTTTGCCGCTTCTTCTGTCTTTTTTTATATTCTGTCTTTTGCCGCTTCTTCTATGTTTTTTTCAACACACTTAACACACATATAAAAACAGTTAATTTATTTCTAATATTATTATTATTTGATTGTCACCAAAATTATTAGATGTGAAGTCATCTTGACTTAACAATCTCCCCCTTTTTGATGATACAAATAATCATAATTTTAGAAAGATAAACGACTATGATTTATGTGATGTATAAGAAGACATTAAAACATATACACAAGTAAGAAATGTAATCAATACTATCTTCTTTTTCTTGTCTCTCGTCTCCCAATGTACTATCTTTCTTCTGCTTCTGCTCTTCTGCTTTCTTTCTTTTGTTTCTCTCTTCTCCCCTATTTGTTATTAATCAAAAAGAACTTTATCGACGATGCTTCATGATTTCAAAAAACATTCGTTGCATATCAGTGCGGGTTAGCTTGAGGTCTTCTTCCATAGAAACTTGTAAATGAGATACTTCCTCACGTAAATCACCCACTGAGTCATGCAGATCATCAACCTTCTCATGAATTTCTTCAATTTCCTTTACCAAGGCTTCATGACTCCCCTGTTGTGTGTAGCAACAGATGTTTCTGAAGGTAAAACATCTAATTCTATGATTATGATAATAGGAGGTTTGAAAGATTGTATTCCTTCAGGGAGATAAAGGTCATCAGGTCTAGGTAGCTTTGGAACAGGTTTTCCAAGAAGGTGTAGTACATCTTTAATTGACGCTATACAACTCAAGGGTCTAAAGTGCATAATCAGATGCATAAGAGTCTCTAATTTGAAACTAATACCTTCAACCCTGATAGTTCTGTACTGTCCTTCTTTTAGGCAGACTTCTGAGAATCTTCCTGACATGCTCTTGATTATTATAGATTCTCCCAAGAGCTTTAAGTCCATTAGCGATAGTTTGAAATCGTCCAAACATCTAATCAATAGACTCATCTTCCTTCATCTTAAACAGCTCATACTGGTGTACATGAATACTTATCTTGGACTCTTTCACCTAGTATTTCCTTCATCATCCATCGGTATGTATGGTCCTTTCTCAATAATATCCCAAAGATCAATGTGTGTAGAGTCTATGAAGAGCCGCATCCTTTCCTTCCAATAATGATAATCTCACCATTAAATGTAAGACGTCTTCTGACGGAGGCACCTTCAGCTATAAAAACATGTGATTCAGCCATGGATCTTTGTCCTCACTTTGTAACGGTGATTCTTGGAAATCGAGCTCTGATACCAACTGAAGTAAATCACTTGTTATTATAAAATACAAGTACAACATACAAAATGCATAAGAAGGGGGGGTTGAATTGTGTATCCTTTTTTGTGAATACAAACTCCTTTGATATTTCTTTTAAAATGAACTTTTTCAAACTCTTAAATGAATATCAAAAAATATTTATACGAAAATATCTACGTAGTTAAATCACAAATAACTTCTATATACTTGTTTAAGAATAATAGAAATTAAAGTAAAGAGTTAGAAGATAGACAAGACAATTTTATCCTTGTTCACCCCAAACCTTGGGTTACGTCTAGTCCTCATAATTCGTCTGAGATTTCACTAAACTTCTCCAAAGTTACAAGTATTCTTTTCCTCTCAGAGCCTCTTCAGGTCTCTTACACAAAGTATTATTTTTGCTCTCTTAGCCTTTTCAGGCTCTCAACTTTTCCTTTTTCTCACTAGAAAGATATTGTGAGCTTTTTGTTATAGTAAAGATTGCTCTCAGACATCGAACTTTGAATACAAGATTTAACTTGAAAGCTAAACATTGAAGTTTAAAAACTATATCAGTCTTCGACTACGACTTGTATTTATAGCCTTCGTCTCCAACTGCTTCTTGATAACTGCTTCTTGTTTCTTGTAGAAACCATTATTCAGTTGAGTTCTGTAACTAACTCCAATTGACTAACCGTCCGATGTACGATAGTGTCTTCAACTTCGTATTGTTTGTGTTCTCCACTTCTCTTGTCTTTTTCACGCTTCTTTGTGTTTTCGTATCTTCTGTGTTTTCCACTTCTTTTGTCTTTTCCGCGCTTCTTCTGTGTTTTTGTATCTTCTATGTTTTCCACTTCTTCTGTCTTTTTTGCACTTCTTCTGTGTTTTCGTATCTTCTATATTTTCCACTTCTTCTGTCTTTTTCGGGCTTCTTCTCTGTTTTCGTATCTTCTGTGTTTTCCACTTCTTCTGTCTTTTCTGCGCTTTATGTTTTCGTATCTTCTATCTTTTGCCGCTTCTTTTGTCTTTTTTATCTTCTATCTTTTGCCTTTTCTTATGTGTTTTTGCTACACACTTAACACACATATCAAAACAGTTCATTTATTTCTAATATTATTGTTATTTGATTGTTGCCAAAATTATTAGACATGAGGTCATCTTGACTTAACAAAGTTTATGTTTGTGGAAATTTTGGGATTTCTTTGTTTTGAAGTTTATAAGTTATTGGAATGTTGTTTTGAATGAAACCTTGGTTGTTTTAGGAAACCAAGGATTTCCTACCCAAGAGCAAGGGGAAATGCAAGCTTCATTTGGATTTTCGCAAGCTAATTAGGTGGGTAATGTATTTATAGTTATTGCGTGATTGGGTAAATTCTTGCCTATGTGTGTGCATGTTAAATCTTAAAATGGATTTCCTTGAATTATTATGACTGATTGGAAATGTATGATGCTTTGTAATTATGTTATACCTTGAAAGAGGTTATAACATTTTGAATAAAGTGAGAAGAAAAGAAAGAGCATGAAAAGTATGAAAGCATTTGATGAAATGAATATGTGCTTTGTTTAGGCAAGAGAGAAACCCGTTTCATTAGTCACGTGCACATTGACCCATAACTTTCTCCCAGCTACCCGCCTGAGGCCACGAGATCTTGAGAATTCAGAATCGTTTTGTTCACGAAGTAAACTTCGATTTCTTTGTTTCGTACCACGGAACTCTCGAGTCATTTATTTGTGCATTGCATAATTGAATTGTCAAATATGAATCATTTTGAGTGTTAAATGTTATAAGTTTTGAGCTAAATTAATAAATGCTTAAATTGCCAAGTATATATTATGTATACATATACATATGCTTGACTTTGGTCAATTGCCAGTGATTATAAATATAGTAGCCACTGAGCTGTGTTACTCACCCCACTATTCCCTCCTCAAGTGCAGAACGAGAAGGTTAGAAATCCTTGCGAGGCATTGAAAACTCCAAGATATTAGAAACTTTGGTAACTAAGTTAGTTTGATAAATTTCAGATAGCTTCATAAGCATTTAAACATTGAGCATCCTCTATAGGTTGCATTTTGTGTTAAACCTTTGTTTATATTGTAAATTTGTAGTTAAAACTATATATGAGCTTTTGTGGTTTTGGCAAATGAGTCTAGAACTGAAAGGTTCCCCATGTGTATGTGCATGTTTCGTTGGTAGTTGCACATTTCGAAAATCCAAGTCTCTCCTTGGTTTAGAAATGGTGTGCCGAATTCAGGGGAAAAATTGGACTAATTTAGACTAAATTAGCCAAAGTTGCCGTCTGGAAAGATTGTACGAAATATAGTACGAAATATTTGGGCATAGGAGTCAAAAGTCATGGTCTTTAGAAGGGGAGATGCTTAGAAGTATCAAAGATGTATCCATCGTTTATGATGACATCATATCGTTTACGATGAAGTCATATCGTGTGTGAAGATGTATCATCTGTAAGGATGATTCGTCTATAAAGACGCTTCAGCTATGATGACGTCATATCATCTGATGTCATATCATCTATGAAGATGTATCATCTGTAAGGATGATTCGTCTGTAAAGTCGTATCGTTTGT
The DNA here is from genome assembly GCA_026413385.1 of Erythroxylum gracilipes. Classification (NCBI taxonomy): domain Eukaryota; kingdom Viridiplantae; phylum Streptophyta; class Magnoliopsida; order Malpighiales; family Erythroxylaceae; genus Erythroxylum; species Erythroxylum gracilipes. The sequence continues at coordinate 6,341 of JANZLC010004843.1, forward strand.
GATGACATCATATCTTCGGTGATGACGTCAAATCGTCTACGAAGATGCATCGTCTATAAGGATGATTCGTCTGTAAAATTGTATCATCTGTGAAGACACTTCATCTGTGATGACATCATTTCATCTTAAGACTTTACATCGTCTTAAATTGACCTTGCTGCATCTTAAGTTGACTGCATTCGTCTGCTCTTCCACATTCATCTGCTCTTCCGCATTCATCTACTTTTCTGCATTCATCTACTTTGTGGCATTCATCTGCTCTGCATTCGTCTGCTTCGTGGCATTTGTCTGCTCCGCATTCGCCTACTTTGTGGCATTCGTCTGTTTTGTAGAATTCGTCTACTCAGCATTTGTCTGCTTTGTGGCATTCTTCTGCTCTGCATTCATCTGTTTTCCCCATTCGTCTGCTTTCTGTTTCCTCTATAGTTGACCCTCCACTTCTTTTGCACACTGTTCATCTTGAATCGTCTGGTCAAAATTTTGACCCTCTAGATGATAGAATCCGTCTCCAAGGTCTGCATGAAAGTTGTAGATCTTGAAGTCTTCTTTCGAACAGTCTGAAGAATTGTTTAATCCGACATCTACAGAGAAAGTTATACGTTTCTTCCCTAAACAAGTTCGATAGGGTCAAGGACAAGTATTGTTTCGATTAAAGCTCTCTGAATGCTGGGCTCTAGAAGCAGGGTCCAGCAGAGTATCTTAAGCATTTTCATATCAGTAATCGCTAAGTGTAAATGATTAAATATATTAACAATTAAACACATATCAAAGGACTTTTCAAGGTTGTAATGTAGGAAAAGGTAAGGTGAGATGTATTTAGGTCAAGTAGCATGAAAGTCATCAAAGCTAGTGAAACAAAGCAACACTCATCAAAAACTGGGTACCGTTAGCTATGACAAATGCAACATTTATATTTCACAACCCCATTCAGCTCTCATACACAAACCACATGAAGCATATACCAATCCGAAAGAATCACTCATACAATTGATGAAAATACATTGAAACCACAAAAGAGTTAACCTTCCAAGCTAACATTTACCTCATATTCTGTAATAGCCCAGATCACTCGCCCACAGATATTATCCACTTTGGGTTACCCCTCGGGCTAAACCCTCTTTAGGGCCCAGCCCCTTAGGCTGCATTAATTAGGCCTTAGCATTATGAACTAGGAAAATCGATTAATCAAGGCAACAACTACGTACGATGTGTCATTTAACCTAAGCCATGTTATCCCTAATAATTATAAATATTTAGTTGCTACACATGAATTTCAACATAACAATTGCTTACTATATCAAAATTCTGGAAATGGGTTTGCAATTAAACGATTCAATGAATGCATTAAAAATCATCTTTTCACAATACCTAATAGGTTCATACACAAATAACTTAACATTAACAAAAATTCGATTATCCATACACAATTCCTAAATCAATTAACATAAGATAACACAATCAATTTCTAATGAGAGAAAGAAACAACAAAATAATTTAAAAAATATTTAACTTAGGTCAACAGTATCGATGTCGCCTTTGAACCAGTGTCGGGACTTCTAACCCTTCATGGGTCTTTTTCGAAAAAATGCTTCAGCCCCTATGTCATAGCCCCACCGAAGACCCCTTCGTTTCTCCTTCACTGCCCTCTTACGCAGCTCTCTCTATTCTTCACATTTCATCGATGGGACAATTAAGTTTTTGGGTCACTATTACTACTCATGCCTCCATCTTTTGTTTCTACCCAACCTCAGCTACATTTTCCTTTTGAAACTCACTCCTCGTCTGCATTTAATGCAGTTGTCTGTGTTAAATGTAAACCTCTCACACAACTCTCACTGTTCTTCCCCTCTCACTGTTGCTTGACATGACAAATTAACTTTTGGGGTTTCTCGTCCCCATCACTGTTCACGTTTTTCTTTCACCCAAGCATGAAACGCAGGCATATGTAAGTGTTGCGTGCATTGCGTTGAACGCATATGCGTTGTGTTGAACACATATGCTTTCCCAGTTATGGTTGCACTGCATTTTATTCATGTTTGTGTCATTTTGCATTTTCTACTCCTTGGACGTCACCGTTTAGCTCCTTATTGTGTTGTTGTTTCACTCTTTGCTTCCACCTTTCATCATCCAGCCATCACTCCATTAAATTCACATTTAACTATGCAAAAAATGCACCATGAGTGTTGATTTCCAACCCTCTTCTATGGGTTTTATGCTTTATCCCATTCTTTTATTTTTTATCTTGTCTTCTCTTGCTCCAATTTTCTTTTTCTTGCTCCCTAAAATCAAGTAAAAATTAATCTTCGCAAAATGACCCATATGTCATACTTTCGACTCACTTTAATTTCTTTGCTTCCAAATTGTACCTAAAATCATATATGAATTAAAGTGAGTATTTTAAGCATTTTTGTATCATTAATAACTAAGTGTAAATGATTAAATATATCAACAATTAAACACATATCAATTTCCCCTACACTTTAGATTTAACGGGGTGTTTATGAAATGAAATTAACTGGTGTTTAGATTTAACAGGGGGTTTTGGATTTTTAAAAGAAGAAAATAAAATGAAACTAACTAATAAAAAAATTAAAGAAAACATGTGAGAAATGATTAAATTGGGGAATTTAGTAGAGACCCGGTTCTTTGGTTCAATCTCGGCTTACACCCTAATTAAGTATATTTCTTTGATTTGTTGTTCTTAAATCTCTCCTAGTAACTGTTAATCATGGGTTAATTATTAACCTGAGTTTTCCCTTAGGTTTTGTTTAATCAAGATACGATCGTTAATCAAACCTAACCATTGAACAACCTAGGATACGATCTCTAGTTTTAATTAGGCTGTAGCATTACGAACTAAGAAAACCGATTAATCAAGGCAACAACTATATACAATGCGTCATTTAACTTAGGTTATGTTATCCCTAATGATTACGAATCATTAGTCGCTACAAATGAAGTTCAACATAACAATTACGGATTACATTGAAATTCTAGCAATTGGTTTGCAATTAAATTATTTAATGAACGCATTAAAATCATCTTTTCACAATACCCAATAGGTTCATACACAAATAAATGAACAATAATGAAAATCTGATTATCCATACACAATGCCCAAATCAATTAACATAGGATAACACAATTAATTTTTAATGAGAGAAACAAACAACAAAATAATAAAAAAAAGTTAACCCGGGTTGTCAGCACCGATGTTGCCTCCAATCCAGCGTCAAGACATCTAACCCTTCATGGGTCTTTTATGAAAAGATGCTTCAGTCACTATGTTGTAGCCCCACCGAAGACCCTTTGTTTTCCTCAGCTATGTTTTCCTCTTGAAACGTACTCCTTGTCTACGTTAAACACAGACCTCTCACACAGCTCTCACTATTCTTCCCCTCTCACTGTTGCTTGACGTGACGAATTAACTTTTGGGTTTCTCATCCCCATAACTGTTCATGTTTTTCTTTCACCCAGGCATGAAATACAGGCATATGTATGCATTGCGTTGAACGCATACGCTTGCATTCAACTCAAAACGTAGACATATGTGTTGCGTTTAGCGCATACGCTTTCCTAGTTATGACTGCACTTCATTTTGTTCATGTTTGTGTCATTTTTCATTTTCTGCTCCATAGACGTCGTCGTTTAGCTTCTTATTGTGCTATCGTTTCACTCCTTTATTCCACCTTTCATCATCCAGCGATCACTCCATTAAATTCACATTCAACCATGCAAAAACATGCTCCATGAGTGTTGATTTCCAGCCCTCTTCCAAGGGTTTTATGCTTTATCCCATTCTTTTATTTTTTATCTTGTCTTCTCTTGCTGTAATTTTCTTCTTCTTGCTCCATGAAAACAAGTGAAAATTAATCTTCGAAAAATGACCCATATGTCGTGCTTTCGACTTGCTTTAATTTATTTTCTTCCAAATTGTACCTAAAATCATATATGAATTAAAAGGAAATATCTTAATCATTTTCGTATAATTAATCGCTAAGTGTAAATGATTAAATATATCAACAATTAAACACATATCATAGCCTCAAAACATGAAAAGTACAAAAAACTCGCAAGTTGGAAACTACTTGTGCACGATTGGGCATTATGGATGCACGATCATGCATCACCATCTAGACTCTCTAGCTAGATTGTGGATGGGGATGTACGATCGTGTCGGAGGTTTCATCCTATACAACTAACATGCATGATCATGCATTCTCTTATTCTTCAAGTCTTTCTTCATTATTTCTTCAATTTTTTCTACTTCCACTCACTTTCAAACATATCAAATAATCCTTGAAATAGAATATTATAATCAAATCCTTGCTTTAAAACAATCAAACAATTAAACACATAAAACACTAACAAGGCTATAATTATAAGTCATAAACACATGATTATCTTATAAGAAAACACATAAAAGCACACATAAAACTCTAGAAAATATACTATAATATACAACTTTCAACATCCCCATACTTAAATCTTTACTTATCCCTAAGCAAAACTAAAACCACCAAACAAACAAAACACATAAACACACAATCATGCAATCATGCAATAATTGTAAAATGGCATCAAATCTCAAGGAATTGATTTAACCTCAAACATCAACCATTTAAAAAGTTCCAACACACTAACTTATTCAATTTATATTTAAGTGCTTTGATTTGAATATACATATCAATCAAAATATTGACACCTTATTCATGCACCTATGACGCTCGTAAATATACACTTAATTTTATTTCAAGCACCATATTTTTAGATTTTTTTAACGATCACCTAGTCTTTTAATGCAAAGGCAAACATCTTGTCATGAATGTCCCTTGGTTTCTCAACTAGGTTACGTTTTTTATTAGCTTGGTTGGAGTGTAATTCTAACCTTTTGATGTGATGAGAAATATTTGTCATAAATGTCTTTGGTTACTCAACTATGTCATAAATCTTTATTGGCTATGAGCTTTATTATTAACCCAATTTTCTTGAAAAGGGCTAGCTAAATAATTTTTATTTAACATAATTTTCTTTTTTTTAATTTCTTAACCTACCTGATTTCGTCTTAGTCAATCACTCTCATGAAAGGTTAATAATGATGCCTACCAATTTAAATGAATGTAATTATAAATGTCTCCAAACAAATGATATAAAATAAAATAATATGTGTCATATCCTAATTAACACACATAGTCATCCTAAAGACACTTAAAACACAAAATTCACAAATTAACGTGCCTTTACAATTTAAATGGCCATGGTCAAAGGGAAGCCAATTTCATTCAAGTCATGTCATTGACACATTCATACAATACAAATATTATGCAACCAAAATCAAAACTAATCCCTATACTTAAACTGCTGGACCCTGGTCCCGGAGCCCAGCCGGACGGTGTCGGACCCCGTTCCCGAAGCCTAACTATCGACAACAGAAACATAACCAAAGACCATTGGGCTCGAGTCCCGACCCCCGAGGCTGAACCCAGGGTAAAACCGTCTAGACAGACAAAAGTAATAAACTGCGGAAGCCATACAACATCTAGAAAAATCATCCATAATGCAAACTTCAAGTTAAAACAAAATACATTAGAATGCTCGGTGATTGTATGCTTAATGAACTATCCAAAAGTAGATACTAACTTAATACAAAAGTCTCTAACTATTGAGGAGCGTTCGATGCC
>JANZLC010004937.1:0-12017 GCA_026413385.1 Erythroxylum gracilipes
TTTTGGAAGTAAAATTATAAATATGCATAAAAAGTCACAAACGACACTTATTTTGAATAATTAAAATCCCTCTAAAATGACACTTATTATGAATCGGAGGGAGTATTTTGTTACAAAAAGTTCGAAGATTTAACGAAGTTTTATGTTATCGTCGCCAAAATTAAAGCTCGATCTTTGGTGACGACATGAGTAAACCATCACAAAATTAGCCACTTTTAGCGACAACTCAAGGAAATCATTGCCAAATAATCTATTTTAGCAACGATTTACTTTAACATCACCAAAATTGCAAATTTTGGCGACAAAATGCTAAATCGTTGACAAAAGTCTACATTTGGCAATGATTTACATTTCTTCACGAAAAAAATGTAGCTAATAGTCTGTTCTGTTGTAGTGTTTGTTAAGATACATTTGATAAAATTTGCTTTGGCATGATCTTATCATTTTTAGGTTTATCTTTTGATTTTTAAATTATTCACTATTCTAGGAAGTGTATAAATAAGAGATTAAGCATGATATAAAATTAGGTCATTCATATTGAGCATTTAACACACACATATAAACTATTGTTTGAGTTTTATTTATCGTTCTTATATGTGATCATATTCTCCATTGCATCTCGAGTTCTCTCACAGGTTTTATTGTACCTTTTTGTTTATCTAAGAAGCATTCAATTCAAGGTAACTTTATTTTAGTATTTTATGATAATTAAGGAATAATATGTTTAGAGAGTAGCAATAGTCAGAGTTGATTATTGGAGAGTCAAAAATTGTGAGTGCAATACTTCATTAGTTAGGGGTATAGGGTAGATTAAAATTTACATGTACCATTAAGTTGTCTCTTAAGATAGTAGAATCATTTGAAAATCCTATTGGGTCATGATTTTTCCTCCTGTAGAGTCAGGGAGGTTTTTCACGTAAAAATATTGTGGCTTAATTATTTACATTTTGTTTTTAAATTTTGGTTAAGAACTTGACTAAAATATATTACCTAATTCTCCTCCTTTCCCCATACCCCCGTCCTTGATCATTTTAATAATTGGTATCAGAGTAAGTTCTTCCTAATATAAGCTATCACTTAAGGAAAGATCCAAAATGATCTAAACATTTGATAAGATTAAGGAAGGCTACTCTAATCAATGCCCTCCCTTATTTGATGAAAGACACTATGGTTGGTGGAAAGAACACATGGCAGATTGGATTGAATTAAAAGACTATGAGATCTAGTTGATTAAAAAAATGGTCCCCATAAGTGTACACGTATAAATGTTGATGGTACTAGAGAAGAAATCCTAAAATCTGAGTTCACTATGGAGGAAGATGGAGAAAAATGAATCTCCTAAAAATTGGATTCAAAATGTCTTACTATCTTAAGAATACAACTGGTATCTTAGGCTTAAAATCGCTAAGGAGATTTGGGATCTTCTTGAGATAAGTCATAAAGGTACCTCTCAAGTGAAATAATCTAAGATAGATTTAGTAACTACTCAATATGAATTGTTTGAAATGAATGAAAGTGAATCCATTCATAATATGTTTGCTTAATTTAATAACATTATCAATGAGCTTAGAAGAGCCATGCTGGCTACAAAGGGAGATTCATATAATAGTGAGGTTGATTATGAAGACTCTGATTATACAACCAATGTTTGTTTGACGAATTAATATAGAAAAAAGTATAATGTCTGCTAATGATAAAGCCAAGGTAAATGCTTTTGAACGGAAAAAGATCTTAGAAACTTACTCAAAGGAAACATTAATTGATTTAAGTGGCTTTCTTATGAATAATTGTAAAGATACTACTCATGAAGTCGATGTCTTGAAAGATATTATTCTAGGGTTAAAGGGAGATTTAAGAGTAATGACTAAGAAAAAAACTGTCTTAAGAGGGAAAGCTTTAATCTTAAAGAAAAGGCTATGGTACTAGAAAAGAATAGTACTACTTTTACTCATGAGTTAAATAAACCGAAAGCTTTTGTTGATCCTAGTTAGATTGATAACATGCAAAATGCATATCTTTTACTAAAAATGGATTAGTAAAGCTTAAAGAAGAATATTTGAATCCTCAATTTGTTAAAAGTAGTAATGAGAACAATGATGGATTAATATTAGATCTTATAGTTCCTCTCCTAATTCCTACCCCTGTTCTTATTAAAATCTTTTTAAGGTAAGTTATCTATTAAAATCTGAGGTTGAAAAACAATCTAAATAAGTTACAAATTTGAAAATTGAAGACTAGGATTTAAGAAATAAACTAGATAAAAGGAAAGAACAAATAGAGAATAAGGGTCAGGACCAGGCTAAGGAACCTACTGAATGGCTTATTAAAGCACACAACAAGGCTAGACATCAACTTGTTTTTAATGGGAAAAAAGAAAGAGTCATGGAACAAAAGAAACTATGTCAGTTTGCCTGAGTTTACTATTTGCATACATTGTGGTAAAACAAGCCATCATATGTTTGAATGCCATCGTAGGCAAAAGGTTAATGAGAAAAACTATGCTTATAAAAAGCATAAGTAGACTGAAAAGAATGTCTTAAAAACCAATTATGTTCGAAAGGGACCCAAACAAGTTTGGGTTCCTAAATCTAAGCCTTAATTTGTTTTATAGGCTAGAGTAAGGGGAATGACTAGTGGTACCTTGACAACGATTATTCTAAGCATATGATAGGAGACAAATCTAAGTTCCTCTCACTAAAAGCCTTCTATGGCGGAACTGTGACTTTTGGTGACAACATGAAAGCTGGGATTATTGATATTGGTAAAGTAGGTAAGTCGTTATCACATTCTATTAATAACGTATTGTTAGTCAAATGTTTAAAACATAATTTACTCATTATCTCACAATTTTGTGACAAAGGTACTAAGGTACAGTTTACTTATGATAAATGTTTAATTGTGAGAAATGATACAAATGTGATTGTTTTTACAGGAATAAACTATAATAACACTTATTAACTTACTTCCAAATCTTAATCTAGATTGTTTAAGTTTTCTTAAAGACAATCCTCTATTCTAGTATAAAAGATTTGGACATGCCAGTCTATCATTGTTACAAAAGTTTGTTTCACGAGATCTATTCAACAGTTTTCCCTTTATAAAGTTTAACATAAGCAAGGTTTGTGAAGCCAGTGCAAAAGGGAAACATGTTTATCATACTTTCAAGGTCAAAAACATGGTTTGGTAAGATCATGTACTAATGATGATCATACTTTCAAAATTTTTGTGCCTTTTATTCCTTTTATCTCTTTTGAAGAACCTAGTACTATCAAATCACACTAATTGATCCTGATTAGGTTTTATCTATATAGGAGGGACTATATTAATTCGAGAGAAATCAATTGTGACACCTCTAGCCTAGATGAAATAACAAAATTGTAAATAGTCTAAAGTGGGTTTACAAAAATAAATTCAACAAAAATTGCATGATCTTAAGAAATAAGGCTATACTAGTAGTCAAAGGCTACAATTAATAAAAAGGGATCAATTATGATGAGACTTTGCATCAGTATTCCACATTGAAGCTATTAGGATCTTAATTGAATTTCCTACTTATATAGGATTTAAGTTAAATAAAATGGATGTTAAGATAAATTTTTTTAATGGTTATTTAAAAGATGAGGTCTACATAAAAGAAAACCTCATAGGTTTTGAATATCTTGATTTCCCAAACTATGTATATAAAATTGACAAGGCTCTTTTTAGATTGAGACAAGCTCTCAAAGCTTAGTATGAGACGTTATCAAAATTTCTTTTAGAAAATGGTTTTAAAAAAGGAATAGTAGATAGAACATTTTAAAAAAATAATAAATGGGAACTTCTATTAGTTGTTCAAATATATATAGATGACATCAAATTTGGAGCAACTAACAATTCACTGAGTGAAGAATTTGCATGTTCAATGAAGAGTGAATTTGAATTGAGTCTCATGGGAGAAACGTTCTTCTTAAGGCTTCAAATCAAACAAATGAAGGAAAGAACATTAATCCAATAACAAAAATACCAGAAAAAATTGAAAATTCCAAATCCAATGATACACCTATTCCTACTACGCCTAGGTTAGAAAAGGATGAAAAGGGAAAACGTATTGAGGAGAAGGTTTATCAAGGTATGATTGGATCTCTTTTATACTTGATTACTATTAAACCTGCTATTATTTTTTGTGCAAGTTTGTGTGCAAGGTTTCAAGAGAATCCAAAAGAGTTGCACATGAAGGAAATTAAGAGAATCTCAAAAGAACATAAGACCTTACTCTTTGGTATCCTAAAAGATGAAATTTCAACTTAGTGGCATACTCATATGTAGATTTTGTAAGACATCTCGCTGATAGAAAAAGCACTTTAAGTATGGTCAATTTCTTAGAACATTATCTTATTTCTTGAGGTTATAAGAAATAGAACTTAGTTGCTTTATTCAAAACTGAGGCAAAATATGTGTCTATTGCTTCTTATTGTGCCTAGCTCTTATGGGATTCTATTTGCCAACATAAGTATTATTATTATCTCTAAGAACCCAATACAATATTCAAGGACAAAACACATTCAAATTTGACATCATTTTCTTAAAGATAATGTAGAAAATGGATTAATTAATATGAATTTTTACAAAATAAAAGATCAAGTGGAAGACACTTTCACCAAAACACTAAGTAAAGAAAGATCTAAGAAATTGAGACTAGAACTAGGCACGATTAAACTGGCTTAGATTGTTCTTTATTTTCCCAATTATTGACTAAATGAATATCTTGCATAATTATTTTTAATTTTATTTTCTCATATAAATATGTTTAAGCCATATTCTAAATTTAATGTCATAAAAAGACATGCAATCCAAGCCAAAAAGCACCATAAGGGTTGTCAAATTAAAATTTCTTATTGTTCTTCTATTTCTTGCGTTTACCCTTATTATATTATTTCTATTATTATTTTTCCTTTATTTAAAAGTCTCCCCCTCATTTTTAGCTTTGAATTATTCTTAAACATCACGCCTCCCTCTCTTTCATTTCTAGGTTGAGTCAAAAGTCACTCACTACAGTTCTTACTCAAAACTTGACCGTCCCTCAATCCCACTCTTGCCCAAGCTCTCTTTCTCTCATATGTTGATTTCTATTTCTCTAAAAATCAACCAATCATGTTGAGATGGAGAAAGAAATCAATTGATGTATCCTTTAGCATCTTAAAGTCGAAAACGGTTGGTGGGGGCAAAGAGGGAAGCCCAAAAGAGGAGAATGGAAAATTAAAGAAGGAAATATAAGAAAAGAAATAGAGGAAAGTTGTGAAGAAAATTGGTGAAAAAATGGGTCATGAAAATTTGGGTAGTCTTGAATTTTTAGGAGCACGAGTTGAGGGGGGGAATGGATTTTGGATTTGTTTGATTATAAAAATTATGAGAAGCCCATATTAAGAGTTATTAAACTAGTTGAGGGGGATCATAATGAAGTGATAAATGGTGATGATGACAACTTGATTATTACAGGACACTAAAAAAAGGAAGATAATAGTCATGGAGGCTCTACCTAAACCTCCATCCAAAAAGCCTAAAATATCTTCTTTTGGAAAGCTCTTTATGAGATTCATTTCCCACTTACCTAAACTAGTTCTAGAGAGAGTTCTTGCCTCTATTTCAGATAATGAAGTTAATTCCTCACAAAAAATGAGCTCGACAAATAAAATGAAAGGAAAACAAATTGCATTCACAAAAATTGATAAAGAAAATTTCATGAATTTCATTGTCGAAATTAGGTAACATCCTTGCAATTTTCTTTGGATAAATTAAAAGAATATGGAGCTAGTTTTATAGTAAGAAACTTAGATTTCAAGGATGGGAAGCTTTGGTTGATACTATTTGTAAGAACAAATTTTATAAACAACAATGTTTTGAAAACTATTATAAGTGGTGTTTATATACAACATGAACCAGCTAGATTAGGAATTGTTTTGGAGATACCTTATAAGGGCTTTGATGAACATCCTCTACATTCACAAAACTCTACTGGGGTTATTTCCATAAGCAATGTTGGCCCCCAAATTTTTTTAATTATTTGATTAAGCATGATTAGATTAATTTTGGGGTTTTATTAGATTAATGTATGTTGGAGCTAATTAGCATGTTAGTGTTAATGAGGTTGTGTGACATAAGAGATTAAATTGAAGTGTTAGGAGTGTATTGCATTAATTTGGGCATGTCACTTAAGGATTTAAGAACCTAGGCTTATAAGTAAGGGTAAGTTGGACTTTTTAGCATCATTAATGGTTTAAAAGGCAAAAGAAATGAGTTGTCTTTCATTTAGAAGGAGCAAAAACGAAAATAGAGAGAAGGAGGAAGAGAGAGTGTCGTGTGGGAGGAAAAGAAGAGAAGGAAAAGGGGCTAAGCTAGGTTTTGATTTTTCTAAGTCTTCAAGGGTGATTTTTGAAGTTATTCAAGAAGGAAAAAGAGAGAGAAAGGTTAAAGCTTTTATTAGAGCCAAGAAATCCTTTGGTTGGGTGAAGATTCAAGGTAAGTGATTTTCAATGTTTTGGATTTTTGGAGTGGTTTTGGTTCAAAGAGTTTAGGAAATGCATGGGTTTAGATATTCTAGGATCAATTTCATGCATTGGGTTCTTTAGGTTTTCCAATTTGGATTCCTTTTGATTTGGGGGATATTGTTATTGTGAAGGGAGGCAAGAGGAGCTAGAAGAGGAGACACATCCTTGAACAAGCTTTCAAGTAAGGAAATCAAGGTGGGTGATATTTTTATAATTGAGTATATAAGCTATTAAATTATCTTCAATAAATGTGATTAATTGATTTTTCAACTACCTTATAAAAGTGTATTTATTGATCTTTAAATGTTGAAAAGGTGATACATGCTTTTGTATATGAGTTTTGTAAATGAATTTCAAGTGATATAGGAATGAGTTCAACTTGCTCTATAATTGTTGTATTTGTGGTTTTTTTGAATGAATTGGGAAATGGTTATATGTTTGGTATAAAATCTTTGGTTGTGAATTGTGAAATGATGATAGAAATGCACATGACATATATCATGCTCATGAAATCAAGTTTCCAAAATTGTGCCATATGGGCCACATGTTTCAAGTTCATGAATTACATGTTATGTGGGTTTGTGGTGGTCTATTTTGTCAGTCAAATGCACTTGTCTAAAGGCTTCTCCTACCTACCCGCTAGTGGCATGGAGCTCCCTTGTGGACTCCCATGCGTTCACGGTTACGCAAGACCACTTAGTGGAATTGCGATATTACGTTCTGTTCATGGCTACACAGGATCCTTAGGGGAAATGTGTAGTACGTTATGTTACGGATCCACCTGAACCATTTTGATGTGTTTAATTGTTTTGATGTGTATGATTTAGTTATGATGTACTTTCAAGTTTGATGGAGGTATGACTTATATGATTTGTGAACTGTTTTGACAAAGCTGAGAAATTTGTGTCTTATGGATTGTTGCGAGAAATTGGCTTTGATCATGAAGGTTTTGTAATGGTTTTGTTTATTTACCAGTTAAAAACGTGTTATCCACGAGCGTTAGCTCACCCCCTCACCTTCCCACCCACAGGTGATGAGCAAGTTAGCGAACGATCAAGATGAGCATCAAGGCATCACTCCAATTTGCATTTTTGTTCTATTGATCTTTTGAAGTTAGAATTTGTAAAACAATGCTTTAGATGCATTTTGAGAAATTGTCACTTTTGTACGTTGTATTTTGGATTATGTTGTAAAGTGGTTTGAAATGCCAACTAAAGCATTGTAAAACACTTATTTTGATGAAAATGAAATATATAAGCATTATGGTTGTTTATGGATTTTCAAATCTTTGCTTGGCTATTTTCAATTTTTCACAAGGGTAGGATTGTGTTCTAAATTCAAGGAGAATTTTGTAATTTTCTAGGTAGAATTGATAAAATTTTTCTTCTTAGAAGTTGTAGAAGATCTTTTTATCTTTCAAACGATATGAAGTTTGTGATGTTTGGACGTTGGAATAGAGAGATATGAGTGTTACAAGTTAGGATGCTGTATATGGGTTGTGTTTGTGACAGCTTTGTTGAATGATAGGAATTTGTGGTTTTGATGAACCAATTGAGTTGAGATTTGAGAATTTTGTGAGATGAACTTGGGTGTATGAGTTGTTATGAAGTGTTTTGACATTAGAATAAGTAATTTTGGGAGGATTATAAGTGTATATGATGTTAGGATGGTTGTTGGAAGCATTCGAGAGGTATTGGAGGACATTGGGGAGCCCTAATGTCCCTTTAACGGACCTTCTTGGGTGTAAAAACACACCTTGGCCAGTCTATGTCCGTTAAACGGACATGGATGTCTGTTTAATGGACATTCATGGGACAGATTGTGATTTTTGATCCTTTTAGAGGCAGAATCTCATTTTGTGGTCTTCATAAAAGTTGTCGATCTAGAAGGCTTCTTTCTAATGGTCTAAAAACGAACTTAATCTGACATCTATATTGAAAGATATGAAAATTTCTCCAAGATAGGTTTAAATCGATTTAGGGTATGAACATGGTCTACTCTTTTAGGCATAACTCCCTCACTCGACCTCCAATTGGGGTGATTCTTAGACCAATAGATTCCTAACACATTTATATTTCTATCTATAAAAGTTTTTTTATTTGGAGTTGATTTGAGAAAGTTTACATTAAAGTAAGTGAGAGATTGGTTAGGAGAGCATGTTTGGGGTATGAGCACACTTAGGATTTTTAATCATATCTTGAGCTATAGAGCTCCAATAGAGTTGATTCTTGCTTCACTTAGAGTTACAATTTCTTTGAAGAAGTCAACTTATGATTTTGGTGATTGATTAGTGTGTGCTCACCACCATTGTGGAATGACAGTAAATGACCTTCAGGGTTTCAAGCACAAGGTTCAGGACTTCGGATGTTGGGCTCTAAAAATGGGGTCCAACAGGAATTTTTCTAGGCTATTCATTATCTTCGAAAGCTTATAGGATTTACAATCTTACTTCTAAGACTGATGAGGAGACTATTCATGTCAAGTTTGATCATAGTTCTCAACCAAGTAAGAGAGATGATATTGATAATGAAACCCTATCTATACCCTTGGTTGATAGTGAAGATATGTCACCAGCAGATACTCCTTTAGAAAAAGTAGAAGATATTCTTGAAATGCTTAATCTGAAAAGGGATTGAAAATATAAGAGTTCTCATCCAGAAGAATTGATTATACGAGAGACCTCAGAAGGTGTGAGAACGAGATCCAAATTCAGAAGAGAAGCCAATGTAGCTTTTATCTCTGAAATAGAGCCTAAGAAAATTGATGAAGCTCTTCAAGATGAAGCTTGGATTTTAGCTATGCAATAGGAGTTGAACCAGTTTACTAGGAATAAAGTTTGGTCCTTAGTTCCCAGACCCTCTAAAAAGTTCATCATAGGAACTAGATGGGTTTTCAAGAATAAACTAGATGAATCAGGTAGAGTGAGTCGTAACAAGGTGAGATTAGTAGCACAAGGCTATAATCAGCAGGAAGGAATAGACTATAATAAGACTTATGCTCCTGTAGCAAGACTAGAAGTTATTAGGATTTTGTTTGCATATGCTGTCGGTCATGATATAAAGCTATTTCAAATGGATGTGAAAAGTTCATTTCTGAATGGTTTTATAGATGAATAAGTTTATGTAAAGCAACCTCCTGATTTCGAAGATGTTAAGAAACTAGACCATGTCTATAGACTTCACAAAGCCTTGTATGGATTGAAACAAGCTCCTCGAGCCTGGTACGATCGTTTGAGTTCTTTTTTAATTAAGAATGGTTTCAGTAGAGGTCATGTAGATAAGATGTTATTTAGAAAATGCATTAAGAATGACTTCATCATAGTTCAAATTTATGTTGATGATATTATCTTTGGTACAATGTCTAAAAGGCTATGTACTAGCTTTGAGAATTTGATGAAGAATGAGTTTGAGATGAGCATGATGGGTAAATTAAAATTCTTTCTTGGATTGCAAGTTAAGCAAACCAATGAAAAGATTTGTATTCATCAACAGAAATATATCAAGGAACTGTTGATTAAGTATGAGATGGAAAAAGTAAAACCAATGTAAACTCCGTTGCATCCTTCAAACCTTTTGTCTAAGGATGAATCTGGAAAGAAGGTCAATCAAATCCTTTATAGAGGGATTATTGGTTCTTTACTTTACCTTATAGCAAGCAGACCTGATATTTTGTTTAGTATTTATTTGTGCGCAAGATTTCAGGCTGATCCTAGAGAGTCTCATTATATTGCTGTTAAAAGAATTTTGAGATATCTATCAGGTACTGCTGATCTTTGCTTAATGTATGAGAAAGGTAAAGGTTTCAAGTTAATTGGCTACTGTGATGCTGATTATGCCGGAGATAGGATTGATAGAAGGAGTACAAGTGGAGGATGTCACTTCCTTGGTCACAACCTTGTCTCCTGGTCGAGTAAGAGGCAAAGCTCAATTGATCTATCAACTGCAGAAGCTGAGTATATGTCAGTCGCAAGTTGCTACTCACAGACGTTGTGGATTAAGTACGAATTAGAAGATTATTCAATACAAGAAGAACAAATCCCAATATTCTATGACAACACAAGTACTATTAACCTATCGAAGAACCCAATACAGCATTCGAGGGTGAAACATATCGAAGTTAGACACCATTTTCTACAAGACTACATTCAGAGGAAGATTGTAAGTCTACAATTTGTTGAGACGAATTATTAATGGGTAGATATCTTCACCAAACCATTGAGTGAAGAAAGATTCAGAGAAATCAGACTAAACTTGAATATGGTAATGTTGAGTGATCAACCGTCTGACACATCATGACCCATATGGTTCTCCTAGTTAAGAAGATAACGAGTCGTAAAAGTTCAAGGTAATAGTAACAGTAAGTTACAATGGTAACTTCTGTCATATGAAAGTTTTGGAGGGAAAAGCTTCTCAAAGCCTTGAGAATATCACCTACTCTAGAACACTCTTGAAATACCTTGACATCGAATTTTGAAGAACTCTCAACAACAGTTTCCATTACTCTGTTTTGATATCAAACCCTCCTTGCTCTCACTCTCAACTTCAAAAACCAACCTCACCTCTTTGAGAAATACATCTATGCATTCAGTTCTTTGTTGACTATAGATACAAATGGAACAATCAATGACTAGTAGAAAACTTGTTGATTTCGAGTCCTTGAAGTAGGACCAGATGGATATCGAACCGGGGATTGTAGCAGCCTGATGGAAGAACTTCTTTTAGGTCAATGAGATAGTTTATTTGAATGAAGTATATGATTTCTGGAAGAATGTAGAAGTGGCAGAAGGCTACTGAGTGTCCATATGTTGGAGTAAATCTTTCTCATAAAGCTAGATGGATGACTCAAGCCAGCATGGAAGAGATTCAGATTAATCGACAACTATATGGATGTAATGACCTAAAGGAGAAGAAGGCTTCAAGTCTTGTGTCAAAGGCTAGGGTTCTACATTCGTTACTCTTCCATTGTGTTCTACCGAGAACAGGATCATGGAATCTAGTAACAACGTTAGATGAGCAATGTTTATTTCATCTACTCAATCGGAGCCCATAGATCTTCCTTACCTAATCCTCCATTACATAGTGAAGTCGAAGAAAGACTCGACTTGTTGGGACCCAATTTTTGGAACCGGACCCCAACCGGAAAAACGAAAAAAGGAAATAAAAAGAGAAACAAAAGAACGGATTCGGGTTCAAAAAATAAAAGTAGAGTCGAATAACAAAAGAACGGACGAGGAATCGAAGGAACAGATTTACAAAATCTCAGAATCAAAGAAACTAGAATGATTCAATCAAACTTAAGGGTAAATTCTGACATCCGAAATGAGTACCTTAGAAAAACACCGCATTGGAAACCATACGACACACTCAGTCTAAACTAATCCAAATCGGTATTTTTTTTCATTCAAAACAATTCATCACCCGATTTGAAATTCATCAATTCCAATTCCTCACACATGTCTAAAATACCATCAAAGCCATAAACAAAAAGCACTTC
>JANZLC010005042.1:0-12012 GCA_026413385.1 Erythroxylum gracilipes
GCAATCCTTGGAATTTTTAGTATTTTTGATTCGGTTCCAAGGGATTGATTTTTACATCGATACGAAGAGGCCGATCACACATCTAATAAGATTTCTATCAAACTACATACTAATTTCCTTAAGTTAATTAATAAACCAAAGTATTTGTATACCATAATTACTTGATACCACTTCCTTATCTTTTATTAAACCAAAGTACTTATATACTATAATTACCTAATACCACATCCTTATCTTTTATTCTGGATAAATTTAAATAATTATTCTTTATTATGAAATAACAATTTGACAAGGCTTAAGAATTGAGATATCTTTAACGTTCTTTTTCTATCTAATAGACTACAAATAAAATCAATATTAGAATATGATGTTAAGTTTTCATTTTATAGATATCAAATATCCAAATTTATTATTTCAGTTAATTCTTTAAGTATTCTTTTCATGGTAGTGAAATGAGATTTCTTTAGACTAGTTTGAAAATTCATACATATGCAAACTATAAAGATACTATTTGACCTACTTGTAATAAGATAAAGAAAATTTTCATTCATAGTTGGTATATTTTCTAATAAGCTTCCTTACTACCTTCATCTTTATTTAGCTTAGTTAAACTGTTTATAGGCATTCCAAACAGTTTGCAAGTCGAGGCCAAATTTTTTTAATGGCTCCTTTGTATAGTTTTTTGTTTATGGAAACTTTTCCCAATGGTTTATTTGATATATATGCTAAAGAAGAATTTTATTTCTTCAATTATATTCACCTTTAAATCCCTACTTGTAGAACTTCAAAACTTTTTTCACAATTTTTCATTAATGGACAAAATTTGTATCATCAATATATATTTTCATGATAAGAAGTTTATTATGAACCTGTTTCATTATAATAATAATGTCTAACCTTTATAAAAATATATTTTTTTCAACAAGAAACTTACTTAGTCTATTATGCCATGCTTTAGGTTTTTTTTAATCATACAAATTTTTACGAGTTTCTAAACATTATTAAGTGAACTATAATTTTCAAAAATTAGACATTGATCAACATATAATTTTTCTTATGTATAGTCATTTAAGTAAGAACTTTTTACCTCTGTTTAAAATAATTTAAGTTAATGGAAAATTTAAATGCAAGTAGTAGCCTAATTGCCTTAAATAGTTCTACAAGGGCAAATGTCTCCTCATAAGGTATTCTTTACTCTTGGTTATACCTTTTTGTAAATAATCTTGCTATACTTCTTAATATGGCTCATCACTCATTTATTTTGTTTCTAAACACCAAATTTTTATCTATGATTGGATGGTTTAATAGTCTTGTCACTAATTTCTATGCTTGGCTTCTTCCAAAATGGTTTAGTTCATTTTACAGACTAAAACCTAACTCTTACACTCTAAGGCTTCTATAAAAAAATGTTGTATTCACTAGGTTTCTCATGTTGATCTTATTTCTACTACCTTATTTATGTCTTATATAGTTTATTTGATTGATATCGTTTCCTAAGTTTCCATTCATTTAGCATATTGTTTTTCTTTAAAGTAGTTTATAATATTTCTCTTGTTATACCAAAATTCATCAAGTGTTTTATTTAACGATGGTCTAGTAAAGACTCAATTTAAGATATCACATATTGAAACCATAGCTTTGACCATACATGGATAGATCATGCTCTCCAAATATGGTCTTAGCCATCTCCTAAAGCGTCACCTCCTTTCTTTATATTACATTATATATCATTTTAAAAATTTTCTATCGTGGTCACCCCTAATAGAAGAAATAATTAAGCCTTTTAATTTTGAAATTCCCTATAAAATTTAGGTTATGTATCAAAGCACTCATCCTTTGATTCAAGAAAATAAAATAATTTTAATCCACCAAAGTCAGTAAGTGTCATAATTGCATAATAATTTTATTTTAAACTTGTGGTTGTAGATGGTTAACATAAGTACTTGTGTAATAGTTGAAGGGATATTATGGATATAAAATTTTTTATCTTTAAGTTGGTTTTTGAATTGTTCATCCTTTTAAGATATTCCATATACTCGTCTTTTTTCAATTTAATGCTTTACAACTCTTTCACGCTTTACAACTCTTTCACAAGCTCATATCTCCTTATATTTACAATTTACTCCATACTTAAGTGAGCAAGCCTTTTACACTAGGTCCTAAGCATCTTCTGTAAACAACATAAATAAAAAGAATTTACTAGCTAAGTTCTCAACATTAATATTATGAAAATTACCTTATCCAGTATTAATAAACATAATAAAGTCATTTTTTTACTAGTGACTTTATAGGAGTTTTTATAAAAATAGTACTTTATAGTTATCACATAATATAATTAGGTTTAAGATTTTATTTGAAGGTATCGACTATATTTTTTTTAATAAGGAATCTTCATCATTACTACTAATGTCAATAACCTTACACTTGAAATTTTCTAAATGTCATATGTCCAATACACTTCTTTTTTTAGGTAATAAAGTAGATTACATTTTCACCTATAAGTCTTAAACACCTAATGTATGCATACCGCTTGATCTTTTTATTTCTTGGTGCCTACAAGATAGACATTTATCAAATTTTAGGTGCCTCAATGAACTTAGGACCTTGAAGTTAGTTCTAGAGCCTTTCTTAATTAACATTTTTTAGTTTACTAGCTAGACTTCTTGTTATTTTCAGTTTAATTCAATACACCTATAATAAAAACTTAATTAATTTTAGTATCAGATGGTATTAAATGGTATAGAGTGAAGCTATATGAGAATAATCGGGATGAATAAGCATATCTCATTTGTGTGATGGGTGTTACATATTTGGTTTAGTTTTCTCGTGTTTTATGTCCTATAAAGTGAATAGTTTACATATAAAAAGTTCCTAATTCTTGAGGTTTCCTATAATAGGAGTTGATAGCTATAATTTCCAACTTGTTTTTAAATAACATTGGGCATCACTTAGTTTTCTATGAAGTGGTTCATGCTCATATAGATATTTATCCTTTTATATAAACTATTTTGGATTTACAAGGGAGATTCTCAAATTTTTAGCTCATTTCATATCAATTACTTGTAGTTTTTTGTGCATTTAGTAAACTATATAATCTTTTCTTTCCTTTATAAAATATAGATATAGACATTTTGAACTTACCTACTTCATTCTTTAACACTTTACTTTCAAAAACTTCTTTAGTAATCTTAATCTCTTTTCCTACATTTAATGCTATAGATCTTTGTACTTCATCAATCTCATTTTTTAGTGTCTTATTCCTTCTCTTACATACTTCAAATAACCATATATTTTCTTTTCTTATGGAAAATAACTTCTTCGTTTTCCTTGTTAAGACTTTGGGCTTTCTAACAATTCTTAGTATGAAAGAGCACCATCACTCTTATTAACAAATAAGGTATCACAAATTGAATTTTCCTTATTCTCATATGCCATACTGGTGATTTTCCATTTGGATTCTTCCCCTTTAGATGTACTTGAGTTATCCAAGTGTCTCTCATTGCTTTTCTCCTCCTACTCACTTTTTTTGTACCTTCTCCTTCTTTCTAATTATAAGACATAGTTCTTTTGAAATATTTGAGCTTCTTGTACTTACAAAAATGATATTAAAATTTATTTTTGAATCATACTTTCCTTTTCTCTTTCTCCCCTTTATTCTATGGATCTTATATTCTTTTTTATATTATTTTTCATTTTTCATCATAAACACTATATCTTCCTTACCATCATTAAATGTTTTTGTATCCTATTATTCATTTTCATTCCTTAAAGACTTAAATTCATTCTTTTCTTCTTCAAGGTTCCTACTTCCTCTTGTATCTGCTATTGCCTAAACTTATAAGTGAGTAGAAACTTAGTCAATTATTAAAAAATTATAATCTTCAAATTAGTTGGCTTTTAAATGGTCGTCACTTTTGACTCTCAATATTTCTCAAGTGATTTAAGTATATTTCTTATAAATTCAATATTACAGTAGATCTTTCCAAGACTTATCAAGCCATTTATATTGCTATTAACATGTGTATACATCTCATAAATAGATTCATCATTTTTCATATGATATAGTTTATATTTATAAATTGTCATATTAACTTATATTCCTTAGTGAGTTACTTATAAAGTATGTCTTATTTGATGAAATTTATAAAATGGAGATTTGATTAAAGTCATTCCTTTGTAGTGGATAAAAGAGTATGTGCATGACTTTATTATTTAAGTTTATGAACTTTTTAGAGTTACAATCTTATTTGCTTTCTTCCATTAGAATCCTAATGGTTTCATCTTTATCTTTATCTTTATCTTTATCCACCATAATCTTAAAGGGAATTATAGGACCTTTTTCAATAATATGACTTACATTTACAACTTCAAATGTAACAAAAATCTTCATTCTAATTTATTAATATAATTAACCATTACTGTAAAATAGAGCTTAACTAATATTTGGAGACTTTTAATTAGTGTATAATATATATGTACCATTTTTACATGTACTCATTTTGTTAGATATCTAATGTTAGGAACTTGCTATGCTACTAATTTTTAGTTTCTAAATATCTAAGTGGGGAGGGGTGAATTGCATGTTCTTTCTATACTTACTTAGTTGATTATTTTCTTTAGTAAGACTTTGCTTAAATACATGGTATTATTATATTAGAGACACCAAAAATGGTAATACCTAAAATATCCCTTATCTATTGAAATCAACATTCTTGTATGCTCAAGTATTAGTCTATATATGTTAAGTTATAATTTTGATTATATAAATTTAAGATAGTGAAAAATTAGCGTGCCATTATATCTTGCGATAAAGATAAATTACTTCGACCAATCAACATCTACAATTAACGACATGATAAAGCAAGTGAAACTAAAATAACAATAATGAGAAAGGAAAATAGATAATGCTCAATCAATTTATAATGTTATATTTTATCCTTGACTTGCAATAATAAGAGTGGAAAAGAGATATCACATAATAAATTTATAGTGTTTTGTCATGTCTAGGACCTATGCCTATTGTTCAAGGTGTTTTCTTATAATTTTTGTCCTAACCAAATAAGTTCATTGAGTTCCCTGCTATATTATTTTATCACTAAAAAATTTTCAGGTGAAAATGTTGTTGACTTTTAGCACTAATGTCTCCAATTGATATTCTGAAAGTAGTCTTCAATTTTTAAAACCCAAAAAATACCTAAGGTTTAATGGAATCAATGGATTTTTCTTTCAAAAATCATGGAATCCAATCAAAGTTCTAGTTACTGATGTAGTATTGAGCTTCTTCAAATAGGGTTATATATTATAAGAATTCAACAAGACTTTCATATGTCTTATTCCTAAGATATTTTATCATATTGCCTTGGGGAATTTTTGACTAATCTTCTGTTGTAACTTTATTTACAAGGTAATACCCAAATTACTTACTACAAGACTAAAGAAGGCCATGAAACCACTCATAAATGATAAACATGCTACATATATTGGAAGAAGAGATATAGGAGATAACAAACTTCTAGTTCTTACCAAAAAAAAAACCTTAAATGTTGTGCAATTAAGATGGACTTCAGGAAAGCATTTGACTACATATATTATAACTTTTTCATCCATTATTTGAAAATGTTTGGCTTTCCCACAAAATATATAGGCTAGATACAACAATGTCTTATAATAGTATCTTCTTTCATTTTGGTAAATGGTTCTCCAAGCTAGTTAATTAAGAGGGAAAGAGGCATTAGGCAAAGGGACAAGGTTATTTTCTCTTTGTATGTCGGTACACTCAAAGATGATTAAACATTAAATTAGTTTTAAAAGAAAATTGAAGTATCACAAGAAATACAAGATGTTGGAAATTCATAGCTTAGCATTTTCACATCATCTCTTGCTTTTCTTTTATGTATATTCACATTCTATAAGAGCCTTTATGAATACATTAAAGACATTTAAAAATATCTTTGGTTTTTCAATGAATAAGGAATAAAGTTGCTTTTAAATTTTTTTCTACAACTTAGCTTGCTAATTGGCTTTCTTCAATTATAAACCTTAAAAAGAAGGAACTTCCATTCACATACATGGGCATTTCATTATCTCATAAGAAACTAACTTATAATGAGTTCTCCCTATTAATTACTAGAGTTAAGTAGAGAATTAATAACTAGTGTAATAGAACTATGTCCATTAAAGGAAGATTTTAAATTCAATGTATATTCATTGGGCATATCATATTTCTTTTCTTACATCTCTGATCAAAAATATAGAGAAGCTACTTAGAAACTTCATATGGGTAAGAATCTTCAACTCTTTTTATATGGCCAAAGAATCATCAAAAGTTGTATGTCAACCAAAGGTAGAAGGAGGCCTCAAGGTAATTCCTTTGAAACATAGCAATAGAAAACTTCAAATAAATATGATATGGGGATTATTAAGTCGTCAGGAATATTGGTGGGTAAGGTGGATTCACTCTTATCACTTGAACCAACATGATTTTTAGATATATGAACCAAGGTATGATGTCTCACAGACAATGCTACATTTAATTAAGTTAACAAGACAAGTGAAAGGTTGATTTATAATCAAGCTAGGGTATAGCTCTAGATCCAAAATTTAGACTAATAATTGGCATGCTCTAGGTCCATTGGTAAATAATGATTTATTTTCCCAACTGAGGAAAAACATATCATTAAATGTCACTATCAAACAAGTGATCTTAAATAATGCATTTAACTTTTAAAAAAGGCAAAATATAGGTTGTTAGTGCTATTACGAGGAGACTAGGTGCTTTGAGCTCAAAAGATTGTATTCAATCGCCAAATGATTCCATAGGTACCCTTACCAATAAGTCATGTAAGGAATCTTTGAGGAACAAAAACTAAAAGGTCTCTTAGTCTAAACTCAAATAGTTCGCTCAAGTAGTTCCAAAAAATAAGCTTCATACTATAGTTTTTCTTTCATGGTAAACTCTTCACCAAAGATAGAATCGCTGGACTTACAAGTTACAACCACCACATATATTCCTTGAGTCATTGCACCTGAAATGCATGATCACTTGTTTTTCAATTGTGAATTCACGGATTACTTATGGAAAAGGCTATATAATCTTTTTCATATAACCTACAGTGCTATGACCTGGCAAGAAACCATAAGCTCGATCTTACAAAAGAGGTAGAATGATAGTATGGAGCTACTACTTTCAAGCTTTTTTTGCTAGAATTGTGTACGAAACATAAAGGGAAATAATTTTTTTCCATTCCAAAATCAAAGTGGACAACAAGGAACCTTCGTTAGGAGCTCATTTACTAGATGGGAATGCATAAATGATTGTTAATCAACATAAGATCGATGGATTAGCTTATTAAAGTAGGTTCCTTACTGATAAGTCTAACTAGGATACTATGAGTATAGACTAAAACGACTTTGATTTTAAGGCAATTATGTCAAATTATCAATGGATTTTTTTTTGTTTATTCAACCTTCTCTGGTATTCCTTGTATTCCTTGTAAATCATGTACAATTTTTAAGCTTTTAATACGTTTAATTTCTTGGAAAATTATGAATTGTAATGAAAAACTTATATGAGGCACTCGCCTTGGCTTAGTGCACACATACCGTAATTTGGAAGAGATTAAAGGAATATGGGATTAAGCCTTAGTTTTTTAAATATTTTATATAATTAATAAATAAACTCTTAAAAATTTAAATTAATTAGTATATGATAGGTTAGTTGCCAAGTTGGCATATGTACTTATCTGACATGCCACACGTTCCAAAATAATGGACGCATAATGTCTAATTAATGGAGACATAACAGAGTGAGTCTTTTGAGGAAAAATTGCTCTATTTTGAAAACATTAAGAGTAAACATATACTAGAGTAATGTCAAGAATCCTTTCAGACTTTTGTTGAAACATTGAAAGGTAAATTAGACCTTTTTCTATAGTGAAAATCATTGTAGCATATGCATATATTTACATTTAGAAAAATGCATTCAATGATTAACATAATCAAAAATATCTTTTATGGATGAAATCCTACTTATTATACATGGGTCTATATGGGTCTATCTAGTAATTAAACGGGAAAAAACAAAAGATATAATAGATTAACCTACTAAAAGCACATATAAAGTCAACTTATTATGAAGTTGGGAATAAAAGCTCAGATTTGATTATAAGATTTATACCATAATTAACTTAATATTTATTAATATGTAAAAAATATTTTAATGTTTTTAAACCACTCTAAGAAATATGTTAATGTCTTAAAACCATTCTCGTCAAATTTTAAATCGAATATCTTCAAAATTTTCTTCCACAGATGTGACCTATTTTTTAAGTTTGAGAGATCCATCAATTTCATATTAATATCTTAGATACCACTCCACATATAAAATTCTTTAGGGTAAAAGGCATTACAATCTCCGTCAGGTATTAGAGACATAAGTGTTATTGACCGTGACTACAGTATTCTTGATGAGAGTGAATAGGGAGGTACTATATGCCATGAATCCATTACTAAGTGACCTTATTCATCTTTCATCAACCCTCTCTATAGCCAATCTTCCTTCTAGTGTGAAGTGTATCTTATCTAATCGTATAGCACACTAATCGTATAGCACACCTTGTAAAAATAACACATCTCCCTCAAGAAAATCGTATTTCTAATACTTCTTGACTATTCTTGAGCAAAAAGTATGCGCACTATCCTCTCCACACACCGTTCTAAAGTAAAAGAAATCATCCAAAGTTCTTGTTTAGAACAGTGTGGTTTGCAAGCAACTTCAGCAGAATAGTAATTGAAGCTCAAGATCCCAAAGGAGCTCATCTCTCTTTGGAGAGAGCAGAACCATACACACCTACATGTTGGAGCTATACGTCATGTTCTCACCCCTTATAGAAGAAAGAGAATACATACTATAGCTAGGATATCTCTTTAAGACACTGCCTATACGATGTACCAAAATGCAGTAACTGGCACCCTGTTGACAACTCTCAACAATGGAAGTGTCATGCTCACCATCGCCCCTAATTTCAACATTAGGCTAGATGATCCCACTTTGTCTGAACAACTCCATGCTCAAATCTAGATCACTAGAGCAGAGCATGATCCTACAACCATTATGGCTACTCTTCATCCCAGATGATCTACCATTTGCAAAATCATGTCATAGATCTCAACTTCCCAAATTCTACTTCTGATGCTTTATATATGGTAGCAAATAGAGCTCATGATCAAACTACCATCATCCAGATCCCAAAGTAGTTACCACTAGTGGAGCTTGAAAAGTTAATGCCTATTGAATGGATCACTAACTACTAAAAAGTGTTCCATGCTCCTCATAGGCATTCCTTTCATACCACTACTCCACCTATTCTCAAGACCTTATGAGATGGAACTATAAAATCCATCTACATCAGGCCCAATGAAGATCAATCCAGAACCTCTCATACATTTGTCCCTATTCTGATGATTCAACCTGTGTTCTCATATACAGAAGGCAAAGACAGACCTCCGATCCAGTATTTTAAACCTAATGGAGAACTAGTATATGTTAGTCATCATCATGGACATTTTGTCTTGGATGTAGATCCCCCTATGTGTGAACTAGACTATGAAGTATGTTGGAACCCTGAATTAGAGAGTGAAGATGATGATGAGCGATATAATCAGTGACAAAGGAGAAAGAAGAACAACAAAAACAAGATCTCTACTTGTCAGCCTACTCAACCAGTTCACTATCACCATGTTGATCATAATGATGATTATAAACTTTAGATTGAAAATCCAAGCCCCAAACCTAGAAGTATTTGTGAAATGCTCAAAATTGTTGACAAGGAACCTTTGTTATATCCAGAGTCAATCTCCAAACATTCTCAGTCAACAATTCCTTCTATTCCAATTATTCCTATTCCAACCATTCTATGCATGATGGTTAATCCGTATAAGGAAGACTTTCCTCCACTAGAGAGACAGAATAATGATTAATAAAGGGTGGTTATCTTTAACCATACATTCTTGCCTTTTATATAAGTTCTTATGGAACAATGCTTTCAAATCTTATTGATGAAACTCTCAATTGGCATATTGATAATGCTTTATCCCATAACAAATTCCTTCGACAGATTGATTCCGATCTAGATGAATCTAAACAAAAGTAGCTACTCACCAATGAGTTCATATAGTCTCTACAAAGATCCAAAAATTGTACAAATCTTACAAAGCTCATGTGGCCTAACTTGAAGCGACTATTCAACATTATGTTGGACAAAAGTAGCTACTTACCAATGAGTTGATATAGTCTCTACAAAGATCCAAAAATTGCACAAATCTTACAAAGCTCATGTGGCCCAACTTGCAGTGACTATTCAACATTATGTTGGTACTCAGTATTTTGGCCCTGATTTCACCACCAAAGAGCAAGAACTCAAAATGGTGAAAGAGATCTTTCAACGAATGGAAGCTGACATGTTAAAAGAACATTCTAAGACTACGTAAGGAGCTTATCTTACATCCTTTCCAGTTAACTAACCCAGCTATCCTTCATCGATATATCCCATGCCACCAATCTATCCTCCACCAACAAAACTTGAAGAAGTTGACTATGAAAAGGTATTCAAGTTTAGCTATCCTTTGATTAGGTAGTATGTCCATCCTGCCACCACTGAGCCCAAATCGACCAAATCAAAACCTAAACCTGAAAAACCTCCTAAGCCATCAGCTTCATACACTAAACCTGCTGATCCCTACACTAAACCAGTTGGCCTGTGGAATAAAACTTATAGATCCACACTCCACCTTCTTCTCCACCAAAGCCTCAACCTCCTCCATCAATTAGGAAAGATAAAGCTCCTCAGATAGATTTTATAGCAACTCTTACACCAAATTTTGTTCCTACCATATCTGATGATGACTGCACCTCTAAACATTCTAACTTAGCAACTTTTACACCAATATCTATTGTTGAGATATTTGATGAAGAATGCCCCTTTGAGCATTCTAGTAACTCTGAGCAATCATCTGCAGTAGATAAACCAAGTGAAGTGTCTGAACCTTCTTTAGATGAATATGTATAGTTTGCTGACTTGACAAATCTAGCTCAAGTCATGATGACCATGCCTCAACCTACGAAAATTGAGCCAAAAATTAGTGAATGTAGCATACCACTCTCATAGAGCATATGCTCAAATATACCACTGTACATTTGAGAACATACTTTATGTGAATGGCATGCTAGAGCATTCACATTATCCTAATTATGGTATCATATACTTCACAAGGTTTTTGAAAGATCAAACTTTCCTATTTCATCCATAAACATAAACATATATTGTCATTACAAATTCATAACTTATTTATATTCATTCAAAACATGTGAGAGTTTACAACTCCATACAAAGTGTGCTACATGAAATGGGTTGCTAAACTAAAAATAATCTAACTAGACTCTTTAGTATTAGCTGACTAGAACTTTGAGCCATCCTTATTTCCAAAATTGACAATACTAGACTGCTACTAGATTGCCTTAGTGTTAGGTTTTCTCACTACCTAAAAATCAACGTTGCAATTTTGATAAGTTTGCGAACTTAGTGAGTGAACCATCATCGATGTGCTCTGCTGGACCCCGGTCCCGGAGCCCAACCGGACGGTGCCGGACCCCGTTCACGGAGCCCAACTATCCAGAACAGAGTCACGATCAGCAATCGTTGGGCCTGAGTCCCGACCCCCAATGCTGAACCTAGGTAAATCCGTCGAGACAGACCAAAAATAATAAACTGCGGAAGCCATACATTCACATCTAGTAAAATCATCCATAATGCAAACTTCAAGTTAAAACAAAATACATCAGAATCTTTAACAATGATATGCTCAATAACGAGATGCTCAATGAACTATCCAAAATAGTACTAACTTAGTACAAAAGTCTCTAACTATTGAGGAGCGCTCGATGCCTTGCAAAAGATCAACCGTCGTCTTGTGTTGCACCTGAGGAGGGAAATAATGGGGTGAGCTACACAGCTC
>JANZLC010005150.1:0-12006 GCA_026413385.1 Erythroxylum gracilipes
AATGAGCCAATTAATGAAGTCCATGATATATGACATAGCATGAAGGAAATTATGATGTGATCATACTATTGAGATTCTTATCATGTGTAATTATGTCAGTATCTAAATTATCCCTAGTCATAGGATTAATGAGATTGGACATCGTTAATCTTGATATACTAGCACATGTCAAACTCCTTGATTTGATCAAGCAGCAGATCTCAGAAACTGTAAACATGAGATGTTTAGAGTTGAAATGTGAATGCTTACTAGAGGTAATAAGTACATTGGATGACCTACCATGAGATCATCACATTGATTTCCATTTCTAATGTCAGTGATAATCTCATCATAGCAATGGTGCAAGTATCTTTAGACTTGAGGTACTCAATGATATCTTGGATACTGATTTTATGCTTTGACTCTATTCCTTATTGCCTTGCAGAGGTTGCTCATAGAGTGGTAACTGGGTATAGCTTGAGGTATTCAAAGGTAATTGAGTAGCCAATAGAGGATTCACCACTTCTGTGATAGCAAAAGATGATACCTATGGCCTCTTGTCAGGGTCATTACTTGGAAATATCTGGCTGGAGTATATATGTCATGAAGAATGTCTTCATTAACATATAGAGTAATGAGTCCCAGGACGAGAACTGATATCACTTAGACTAGATTTTATGTAGTCAGTCTAGTGAGAGTTGACACTTCGCCCATACTCATAACCAAGTGGGGTATAGCATGGTGAAAGGACGAATTGCACAACAATTATCTACGAGAGGGGTTCGCAAGATGGTTCGTGGTGAACACGAGTTCATTCATGAAACCACTTACTTTTTGGTCAATTGGGGGTCATGATGTGTTGTTAGACACCGCTCATGACTTGCTTGGATTAAGTGTGAATCTAAGTGGCCAACATAATCAGAAACCTAATGGGTCACAAGCATAAGAGTGATTCGGAGAATTCGTAAAATGGTTTTGGATAGAGATCCATTATATGGAGAGCAATAGAACTAAATGGATGCCGATGAGATCGAGATATGTCCCAATGAGATCGCAACAATGATATTGCTGAAAAAAGTCTCCAGTGTTTCTCCACACCTGAAACCTGGTAGGACCAACCCCAGTGTGACTGGACTACTTTAGCATTTATATATATATAAGGGAGATGAATAACGTGGAAAGGAGGAAAAGCATTTGTCAAAGTGACATTTAATGTCTTTGAATGGTTTAAGACAAAAATCACTAAAAGACGAAAAATGAAAGCTCGGAAGGTAGGATGATTGTGAGATAAAAATGATTTTAACATGTTTTAGAAACAAGTTTTTCAATATCTCCGAAGCTCTCTTCATCTTCTTCCTCTTCCATGCTTCATCCTCCTTTATATTGCTCTCCAAGAACAAAGATAAGAGCTAGCACTCTCTTCTTTATTCTAGCTATTTTTGGATTAAAGAGTTTGATTCGGTTAGATTCTTCGACCTCTGCATGGATACCGTTAGAAACGGTTTCCTTTGGTCGTTGTGGTTTGAGAATTATGGTACTTCTTTGTATAGACACATAGATCCTAGACTTCAGGAAAGTCCCGGAACAATTTTTTTTTTATTTTCTGCACTGTATGTATGTGATGCATGAACTGAGATTTTCCTACATATAGTCCTCACTGTCAATTCCTAATTCATGTTACTCAAAAAAGTTTCATACAACTTGGGTTCAGTTCAGAACAGTAGTGATCTCATGCATAGAAATTTCTGGATTCTAGCAAATTATTCATTCACCTACTCACGAAAAACTACTAAAGTATAGGTGGATCTGCACTCACCTATTGGAAAGGAAAGGGCTTTCTTAGATATGCTTCTTCTTTAGTCACGTCATGATTGAAGGAACACTGTTGTCCCACCAGATCCCTGTTATTTACATGTAGTTTGTTTTTGTGGAGATTCATATATATAAAGGATGGAATCATACTGAGTTGAGAAGCTTACCTGAGTTGAGATCATCCCCTCCGACTCGTCACTGCAGAGCTGAACCCCTAGAGAGGCTCCTCCCTCCTCCAAAAGAAAGCAATGTCTGAAGAGTTAGAAAACAATATCGTTATGCCCTAATCGCTAGAAGTTACCGCAATTCTAAAGTCGAGTATGTTACCTGAGTTGATATCTTCTTTATGCGGAGAAAGGAGTAGAAAAAACATCGTGGAGCCACACCGCTAGCCTCATTGTCAGATCATCACCTTTCACCCTCCCAAATCGAGAAACATTTGAAGATTTGAGAAAGCGTTATACCATAAATGTTAAACAACTTTACTCACTAAACATTGTTCTAAACGTCGTTGTTTTGTCTTGACCTCGATATATCAGTGTTTCAAGTGGGTCTATCTCACGTGGAAGAGACCCTCTCCTAATGTAAACTTCTATATTTTTTTAATGAATTTATTAAATTCTCAAAAAAAACTTTACTAGTACTATGTACTTATTCTTTTTTCTTTTTTCTTCTCTTTTTAATACTTTTAAAGTCTTTATTTTATTTTATTTTTCTACTTTTTTTCAACATTCCAATCAGTACCAAAATTCAACAAATATTGGACCTTTTAGTCTTAAATAAGTATAATGTAAATAACCTTCAGAGTTTAAAAAGATTAAAAAGTCTTCAAAGAAAAGTAGGAATAACGCTTAATATGTGGGATTAATCAGTGAAAAAGGAGTTTCATGCAAATGGGTCTTGATTTATATATTTATATCAATATTAAGTTATCCGCAAGTGCATGGTATAGCTATAGCTAGCACATGCAAGTATGGGTCGATCCCACAAAGACTGTAAATACTATTAATTACCCTTTTTCTATTATCTAGCCTAAGAATTAGATTTTGGATTTTAATCAAAAATAAAACTAACAAATAAGTTAAACTAAGATTAAACAACTTTGAACTTAGGATAAGCAAAATACCAAGAAAATCAATATTAAATAGTAATGTCTAGGTTATGAATCCCTATAAGAATCTTTAGATATTATTAACCTTTTATCATGCAATCATATTATTGATTATTGGATCGAGAAAATTCCGATCTTATATTAATAACTCTCTTAAGACTATTAAAAACTAATCCATTAGTTGATTAACATAAATATTTCTAGTTAAAACCCCTAGGATTGCATTATTGATTTGTGAATTCTCCTATTAAGTTTGACCCTAATCCAGAAGATTTATGTCGACCTATCTCTCGGTTTACATGAAATTCCTTTCAATTATGGTAGATCTATTCATGCAAAAGGACTTCTCAATCTCAATCATATAAATCAAATCATACACTATTTCTTAGGATTTATTAGAATAAGAGTAAAACACATAATTGAATTACAGTCATTAATCAATTTGTTCGTATTGAATAAAAGATTAAACATATTTTTATCCCAAACTAGGTTCATCACACCTAGGAACTAATCATGATTAGTTACTAATCATAAAGAACAAAATCAAAGGCAAACAACAAGAAAAACTAATAGAAAATAAAAGAAACATAATTCTAAATCTCCTTTTTTCTTATATTGAATCTTCTTGCAAGTTTGATGTTTGATGATGTAATCTACTGGATCTCTTAATGTTTTATTTGTGTTTTCCTCTTCCTTTAATCAAAACCGTCACCTTTTTAGGTGTCTTATGTCTCAAATCTTCTGCAAAAGTTAGCTCTCTCCAAATTGCCTCTGCTCACGTCTTTTTATAGTAAAATTTAAGGTTTATAGGATATACACAAGCATGTAAGAGACCGTGAGATAGATGCATATTGACTATATTTTCAGACCCATATTTGATGCATTTTACTTGATATTTTATACTCTTTTTTTGTATATTTGGTACTTAATTCACTCCAAGTGTGTATATAGAGTATAATTTCCTTCACGGACTTAAAGGAGAAGAATTTGTATGAAAATATGATATAAAACAAAAATTCGAAGCACAGAAGGGATGCATAACTGTGCAATAGGTTGAGCACTTCTCTTGGGCAGTGCAGTTTCACAATTTCTTGGCATTTTGGTTATGCCCGGTCTTCCATCTCTTATAACCCCAAATTTTACCCTAAAATTTTTTTTCGAGGGAATATGATGAGAGCAGACTTCAGGAGGAGATTCCAAACATGGAGATTATTCTCAAGGGGCAATTTTGATATAGAGAAATGGAAAACATAAGGAATTCATCGAAAGATCTATTAGAATACAAAATTAATGCTCTACATTGCAATAATATTCTTTTTTTGGTAATTCAATAAATTTTTATACAAATAATAGAGATTTTGTTACATCATTGGAGACTGCTGGATCGGTACTCCCTTGTTTACCTAAATGGATTTACCTGTGGATATTGCTTAAGGAAGCTACCTTACCACTTAAACCCTCTTTCCTTACTCTTACAATCTTTCCTACCAAATCCTCTAAGAACATGCTCATCACTCCAGTACACAACCTAGAATGCACAATTTGTAGTGCCACTGAACAAACTCCTAGTTGTCTACCTTGAATCTTCTGGTTCCATCCAATGGAAGATACTCTCTTACTATTTTAATTTATGAGCATCTTTGTATAAGCTTCATTGCTGTTTCTGTGAGAATTTTCCTGCCAACTCCATGCTTTGCTAATTGGAGACATTAACTAGTCCTGGGACTTGCTTCCCTTCTGCTTTTAGTTCGAAAGGTAGGTTGGATACCTTACCTTGTGCATACCTACAATGAAGAGGTGACTGATGGTATCCTTTATTTTCAATTGTCTGTCATAGATCCATCCGAAGGTTGAAGCTTTCCTACTACTTGAGTTTGTGAGTATCTCTGCAGAAGCATCAGTTCTGTATCTGTGGATTCCCTTCAGCTTTTGGTTGCAGAGGTAGATTGATACCTTCCTTTTTAATGACTTGAAAACCAAAAACTGCATATGTATTGTTAGTTAATAATAGCTCCTACCATTGCCTTCTCTCAGTGTTTGAGTTGACATGTTCCATAACTTGGAAGATTACTCTGGAGTTTAAGCTCCCTACATCCAAGGCTTCATCTTTGAAGGTTTGGGTATTCCTTTCTTTCCAAAGGTTATAACCTATTACAACAAGGAGGATAGGAAATAGGTTGAGATCACAGATTTGGGAATTTGGTGTCTAGCTCAACCAATATGGAATGGAATGGAGGTTTATCTTATGTGGAAGGCTTATCTGGAAATGATTAAGGCAAAATACCTAAACAGCTTTAGAGAAGGAACATTCAAAGAATAAATGTTCTGTTGTTTCATTATTTATGTAGCACAAAGAACAATGATTTCAACTATGAAGATAGAGGAGTCTATCCCTTGTTTGCAACTTTCTTATAAAAGCCAACCATAGTATGAAGGAGCATCTTCCTTTTAGCCAAACCAGGTTATGCCAAAGGACTCTAAGTTTCAGGGGCCTCAAGAAATTGTAAGCAAAAACATTAGTGTACTTTTTTGAAGAGGTGGCTATCCATTCAAATAGTCAGGCTTTGAATTGTTCGGATGGTACTGTAAGGGCTCTAAGTTTTCAAAGATCTCAGCTGTTGCCTCTTATCAACACCACTCATTGTTTTTGATGACTTCTGAAACCTTTGCTGTCATATTTAATTCCGACCCATTAATCACTCTTGGTGTGGAGAAGTGCTTTAGGATTCCTCTTAGATGCCAAGGATCCTGCCATAGAATAGTAGAATTTCCATTTCCTATCCTAAATTTGAATTGGTTCCCTATTTTATCCCTCACAGGTAGTATTTTCCTCTAACTCCATAAACTATTGTTAGTGGGTTGAGCACTCCAGAAATTCTTCCTTCTCAAAATGATTATATGAACCCACTTAACCCACATAGCTTTATTATCATTAAACAAAAAACCAGATCCTATTTCCTAACAGTGCAGTATTCCAAGTAGGTAAGTGTTTGATCCCTAAACCCCTCTCCCTTTTGGGTCTACAAATGTCAATCCATTTGACCTTAGCAAGAGATTTTGAAACTTCCTTCCTAGCCTATAGAAAATTCCTATGTTTTGCCTTTATCTCCTTTAGGATGGAAAAGAGTAGACCAGTAAACATGAAAACAAGAAAGCACTGAAATCACCAGTTGAAGCCTACCGGCGTAGGATAGGTTTTAATTGGTCCATTTGTTAATCCTAGCAACAATCTTCTCTAGTAAGGCAAAACAAACCCTTCTAGACAATCTTCCTATTACGAGAGGTACCCCCAAATACTTTATGTGGAGACTACCTTTCCTTAGCCCCGAAATCATTTCCATTTGATAGGTCAAATGGTCTATATCAAGGGATAAGAACAACTGACTCTTAGAGGGGTTCATGTCCAGTCCAGGTAACTTTGAAAAATGTGTGCATACAGTCTAGCAGAGTTTGTACTGAAATCAAGTTAGCATAGAAAACAACATAAGGTCATCAGCAAATAGGAGGCGGGTGAGTTTAAGAGTTTTGCACCTCTAGTGGTACTTGAAAGAATGGTTACCATCAATACAAGCATTGAGACTCCTAGAAAGGACTTCCATACATATAATGAAAAGGAATGGGGATAAGGGGTCTCCTTGTCTAAGGCTTGACTTCCCTGTAAAAAATATAGAGGGAGATCCATTGATAAAAATTGAATAAGAAGGGGAAGATATGCACTCTTTAATCCAATCAATGAATTTTCCAAGAAAGCCCACAGCTACTAGAACATTCATGAGAAACTCCCATTGAATGGAGTCATAGTCTTTTTGAAGGTCCACTTTGAAAGCACATCGCTTTTGTGTATTAGACAAATGGTAATTCCTAAGAATTTCTTGAGCCGACAGGATGTTATCCCCTATTCGATAATTTTTAATTAATGCACTTTGGTTAGGGCTAACAATATGGGAGAGAGACTCTCTTAGCCTATTTGCTATTATTTTGGCAATCACTTTATAAATCATATTACAGTAAGAGATAGGTCTGTAATCTAACACTGTGGATGGGTGATCCTTTTTTGGAATGAGAGAAATAAAATTCAAATTGAGTTCTTTAAGGAGTTTCCCATGCACAATTTTTTTTTTATAGCATGTAACTTCCTCTCCAATAATGTGCTAGGTTTGTTTAAAGAAGAACCCATTAAACCCATCTAGGCCCGAGGCCTTATTTAGATTGAGAGAAAAGAAAGCCTCTCGTATCTCTTGAGCTGAAACTTCAGCAATAAGGGAGTTTGAAAGGTCTTCTGGTAAAGAAAGATGGAAGAGGTTTTCCACAAACTCTTTGGAAGGAAGAAGGACTTTGTTATTCCCTATAGAGCCTTGAAAATATTCAAGAAACTGATCCTGAATCTCTTTAAGACTAACAATTCTATTCCCATTTCCCACTATTATAGAGTAAATGTTGTTTCTATTTCTGTTAGCAATGAGAGAGTTGTGAGAAAATTTGGTGTTCCTATCCCCTTCTCTGAGCCATTTGATATGGGAAGATTGTTTGAAGAAAGATTCCTGATCATCTAAATCTCTAATTAATTCATTTGTGGCTTCAGACTCCCTAGCCATCAAGAGGGAAGACTTGGGAAAAATTCTCATTTGACCTTGAATGTTATTGAGAATAACTTGACATCTCTCAACTCTATCATTCACATCACCTACCTGGTCAAAGTTAAGAGTTTTAAGGGTTTTTTTGACCAAATAAAGCACATTCCTCCATCCAAATGAAAAAGTGAGAACAAAAATGTCCCTAACCAACCAATCTATCCATCTTCTATCTGTTATTGAATGGGTTGAACAAAAGTACAAATCTATACGGTTATTGAGGAAGATGAGTTTGATTGAAGATGGAAATATTTCCAAAATTAAACAGAACTTATTAGAGTATCCCATATTGACTAAATATGAAAATGTTTAAGGGTTTATAAGTAGTAAGGGCCAACTATGGCAATGGTTGACCCAAGCCCAATTCTTGTTAATGCGCTCTACACTCTACCCATATTAAAAATTTAACATGGTATCAGAGCAGGTTGCTCTTACATTAGTCGTTAACACCTTAAAATGATAAATTATGTCACGTGTTAGGCTTTAAATTAACTTTACACGTAAGGGGGGGGGGTGTTGAAATATTAAGTGGGAGTTTGTCCCACATTGGAGAAAGAAAGGAAAGAAGACTAACATATAAGCCTAATGGGCTACTCCACTTATCACCAATTGGTTTTAGGATGGAACCTCACTTAGACTTATATGTGGTCTAAATTTCCTTCTTACGTGGGCCCGTAGGCCCATTGTAAATTCTAACATGGTATCAGAGCCTTTATGACCAAGTGGTCGTGAGTTCAAATCCTACCACCTACCTATTATTCAGCACAAGGTAGAATGAGCCTGTGCAAGTTTCAAACCTAAAGACCTTTCACTTGAGGGGGTGTGTTAGTGAATATATAAAACCAATTAAGTTAGCCTCACACAATAGCTTAAGCTATTGTGGTAAAACGATCACTCAATATGGTATCAGAGCTCATTTGTCTCGATGGTTTGGGGTGGTGCCTAGTTTTGTCCTTTGCTCAATATGCCCAGTAGATGTCCAACCCTGCTTTGGGCTGAGGGGGTGTGTCAAGAATCCCACATCGAACAAGAGTGTGTGCATTCGGTCATTTATAATAGTGTGTAAACCTCCCCTCTCAAGCTAGCTTTCGGGGGTGAGTTAGGCCTTTCAACAGTGCTCAAAAGCCTAGATGATACATACTGTTTGACTTCTTGATTTCCTAATCATCCCTCTTTATTTTGTTCTTTTAATAGGGAAATCTTATATGGTCCCTAGTTGAATTTCAATTATTTTTTAGCCCCTAATTCCTTTAAAAATCAAAATTTAACCCTTTCATTTTTCAAAGCCTTTTAATTAAAAACCCATATTCCTTAACATATTATTTTTATTTTTTAATTTCTAAAAACTTAATGAAATTAACTAGTTAAATAAAAAAGAAAAAAGCAAAACATATTATGTATTTATAAAAGTGCAAAAACTTAAACAAAGTTGATTGATTTTGTAAAAAAAAAGGACCGATGATTTAAATTGCATAATCATTTGATAATATAAAAAATGCATTATTAGAAAAGAATTGTGGACAAAATGGCTTAAAATGTTTAGGCAAATTCATATATCAACAGTTCTCTCCTTTTACTTATCATTTCGTATGTAAAAAGGGAAACAAAGGGTTAACGAATTTTTCTATAATAATAGATAAGTAAAGAATTGTTGATAATGATTTTGAATGATTAACCAAAATGTTTGGAATGTGGCATAGGATATATGGAATTGGAAGTGACCAAGTTAAAATTAATGAAAATCATGAGAACTAAAATAATAATTAGAAATTAAAAATTTCATTATGGGGAATAAAATTAGTTTAAATAACATATATTCCACGAAAAGATAAAACGTTGTACAATGATGAATTACTGGCAATAACTAGATAATGAAAGTGTATTGGCTTAAATATTGGATATGCCATAAGAAGATAAAAGTTGAAACGAAAATGCAACTTCCTCATATATTGGATAAATTGTAGAAAAAAATTGTTTGAGGTGAACTATAGTTGGCTTGGAAATTGACTTGTTAAAATTTCACCTTACAAAATTTGACAAGGTAAGTGAATTAAACTTGCTTGTTAAGTTCATTAAACCTATCTTTAAAAAGTTAAGTTCATTAAAGTTCATCTCTTGAAATTTCATCATTAAAAACTTATCAAGATAAAGGACCTAGACTCTATATGTTTGTCAAGTTTGTTAAAATTTCATCTTAAGAAATTTAATGAGGCAGGACAGATAGAGTCTATAAAATTATCAAATTCATAAAAATTTATCTTTCAAAATTTATGAAGACAAGGGAGTTGGATTCCACAGTCAAGTTCATTAAATTTCATCATTCAAAATTCGCCAAGGTAATAGAGTTAGAATCCATAGGCCTATCACGTTCATTAAAATTCCATCTTATGAAATTGACATGTTAAGGACGTTAGACTCTATAGACCTATCCAGTTCACTAAATTTCATCTTTCAAAATTTGTAAAGTTAAAAGAGCTAGACTTTGTGTGCTTATTAAATAAATTAAAAATTTTGTTACAAAATTTGATAAGCTAAAGAAACTTTACCCTATAGACCTATCAAGTTCATTTGATAAGCTAAAGAAGATAGTTTATGAAGTTGATAAAGAGAAGTTGAAGTTTGAAACTGATATAATGAAGATCAAACTTTTTACAAAAGAAGATAAAATCTCATCAAGTTCATTTTACGTTTTTTATTATTAATAGCAATCACACCTTGTTATTGATGGTTTAAAAGGTTTACCATGTATGTACATTTCCTTGCACTTCATTTCATTAGTCTTTGCATTCATCAAATGTCATTGAAGCTTTTAGTTTTAATATAAAAGTCTTTTGATATTTAAAAAAAAAAACTTTAGATAACATTTTGGAAAATTTTTAGATTATAATAGCATTAAAAGCATTTGAAGTTGTTAAAAATGATCTTTTTGGTGTGATTGTTCAACTTATATAGGTTAGTGGTCAACTAATATATGTTAAAGTTGTTAAATTTGATGTACCATCTGTTATAGAATTGGTTAATGTGTTGGTCAACCAATGTGCTATGTTAGTCAAATAATGTGCCAATTGGTTGACCAGTGTCTTAATGGTTAGTGAATCTATGCATGTTGTAGCACCCACCCTCACAAGACACGTGCCTGACATCCTGAGTGATGTTTGAGTAAGTACCCCGCAAGGGCGGCATGCTAGAACAGTCAAACACTTGAATAATTCAATCCACTTTATTCATAAACTCTTCAATCGTAGCAATACATGTTGGACCCCATTTTTGGAGCCCAACATCGGACACAGAATCATGAGGCCTGAGCGTGAAAGAAATCTTAGAAGTTGACAATTTAAAAGGAAATCCTTCGGAAGCACAGGAGGGCATCACCGTGGCGACCTGTTGTTTCGCCGCGGCGAAACCTTTCTAGAAATTTACGCCGCCATGAGCGAATTAACTTTCGCTGCGGCTAACCTGCGAGTTTAGTGTCGCCGCGACGATCAAATGTCTCGCCATGGCAAAAGCCTCTTTAGCAGAACCCACAACTTTAAAACAAAAGTAAAGTTAAACATGAACTCACGCAATCTTCCAAAATCTTATTCTCATGGTAAAACGATTTAATACAAAAGTTTGAAGCTAAAAACAATATCAACCATATCTCATTGATAAAAAAAAAAAGTTTTACAAAGCTTTAATGGCATTTCAGGCCACAAATACATCATTTGCTTCATAATCCAAAAATACAAAATACAAAATACACTTGAACCAGTAAAGATTGAAATGCAGCTAAAGCATTGAATTCCTAAAAATCTAACTTCAAAATACAAAAGTATGCAACTTTGGAGTGATGCTGTAACTCTAGTCTACTCGATCTCTTGCTCCTCACATGAAGATGGGACGATAAAGGGGGTGAGCTTAAAGCTCATGAGTAACAGATTTATAATAAAGAAACAAGCAAAACTATTTTCAAAAACTCATTGCCATTGCACATTTTCGAAACCATAGTAAATTCACATGTAAATATCATCATCTCCAAATTTTTGATTTTCAAACAATTCATCAACAATTATAAATCATGTATGCATCAAACTTGTCAACAGATCATAAGCACATAAGCACATCAGAATGGTTTGGGTAAGTCCAAAGTCATGACGCACGACACATTCTATAATGGTCTTGTGTAGCTGTAAATTCTTAAGGGAGTCCTTGCGGGAGCTCTAGGCCACTAGCAGGCAAGCGGGAGAAGCCTATACTTGGGTCAACGTGCATGTGACGATTCTTGAGGGACTACCACAAACCCACATAATACATATAGTTCAGAATCTTGTAAACTTGGTGCCCAAAATGGCACATTTTCTTGAAAACTTGCTTTTCATAAACTTGATATCCTTGCAAAAATCATTTCTGCAAACATAATTTCATAAACATGTATTCTTTTAAAGAGAAACCCTTTTCAAAGTCTTTTCATCAATCATTAACACAAATCATGTA
>JANZLC010005168.1:0-28792 GCA_026413385.1 Erythroxylum gracilipes
TAGCAGTGTGATGTTTGGTTTTATTGTTCTGTCTTGGGTGGCATCCATGTATCCTCCCAGGGGGTATTTGGGTGTTATAGTCGAGGCTGTCACTGCCACAACCTCCTCCCTATCAGTAACCGTATACTCGTCCAAGTTGCCCTCTGATCCTTATTGGAGAGCTCGAGCTCAGTTCTGGGCAGATTTTGTTGACAAGAAGCTTGGAGTCTAACCTTTCTGATACAGATTGTTAGATCGGTTGGGTTTTCCTGTTTGTTCTTCGTTGCGTGAGTTCCTTATATTTGTTTCTTTTTACATAAAAGTTCAATTATTTTAGCTCTATCAGTTATCGATGAGATGGTTATAGCTGTATATCTGATGCTTTTTCTTCGATCGTCATCTGGTCTTGTGGATTTGTTTAGATTTAAGTTATGAAGAAAATAATCTCAAACAAGAATGTTTTCTTGTGTTTTCATTTTTTAAAGTGTATATTTTGTCTTTTACTTCTATGGTTTTTCAGATTTCTTCCGGTTTTATTGTCATTATCAATATAAAAGTTTTGATCTTTTTGCTAGTTTCTGTGTGGGATTTCAATTGCAACTTCATTTATCAAGTCCTTTTTGGTGGTAAAATGGCATTATATACTTGACGTTTTGAAGTAGATGTTGTTTACCTGTTTTGCTTCTGAAGTTGTCTACGCGTGTTGACAGCTTCCAAGGGTCCGATTTTTTATTGTCATTATTTCTATTTGGGTTTGTTTTGGTTCTTTGATAGAGTATTCTTGGTTTATTCATTTCATGTTCGACCCAAACTCCATATATTTTCAGTAAAACAAAGTCTATATTTTGCTTCGATGTTCGATTTGGAATTCATGATAGCCGGTTAGATCTTGGAGTGAGATGATGCTGGTGTTGGCGTGACCTCATTTTCTCTCTTATCATTTTGATTTTCTGATCTGTTTTTAAGAAAATCCAATTTTGTGTCCACAATTTTGTTAGATTCTTGAAGTTTAGGGTTAACAAGGTTAATTTCTTCTGGCAACATTTTTTTCCTCTTGCTTTATATTTTGTGTATGCTTTCATCTTTTTCTTTCCATTAGTCACTTTCCTCTTTTAAAATCGAAAACCTCTCACATATCCCTTTTGCGATCTTTTACAACAAAAGCAAGGAAGAGTTAAAATGTTAGGGTTCAATTTAGCCTTTTTGTCTTCTAATATGTTTAAATGAAGCATTGTAGATTCTGTTCGTTTGGGAGTTGGTTCTTTAACATAATTTGTGGATAAAATAAGGTAGAAGCTGAATGAGACTTTGCCCTGCTTTCATCTAGCAAAGATTGATGGTTGATATGAGATATGGTCACCTTTTTCTGCTGATCATAGATGACCACTTTTCTTTTAAGCATTACTCAATCAAAATTGTTGTTAGTTTCTTGTTGGATTTTATAGTTTCTTGCCAAGTTTATCTGCCACTAAAAATTGAGGCAAGGATGTGATCTGGGTCCTTCAAAAATCACATACTTGTTTTTTGGTCAATACTAATTGGTATGGTCGGATGGCCTTGCGCAAGATTGGCATACACAAGTCAAATAAATGGTGAGCAGAACTTTACACTGCATCAGGTATAAGCAGTACTTTACAACATATAAGGTATATTTGTCCTATAAATTTCTTAAGACTTTGTTTTATATATGTGCATCTCCTAATGAAGATATGTAATTTTTTAAAGCTTTTTTTCAAAAATTATTTCTAAATTTTTTATTTATTTCTCATTTTTTTACTCTTTAACCTGCATCATTCTTTTATTGTCACATCTACATGTGGGTCTACTGGAAACAGCCTCTCTACTATGTAAGGATAAGGCTGCATACTATCAGACCTCCCCAGATCCCGCTTCACTGTGGGACTTCAAACTAGGTGTGATGATGATGATGATGATACAATTTATGTCGGTAATTTGCAACGGTTTCTTAACCGTTGTCAA
Source organism: Erythroxylum gracilipes (assembly GCA_026413385.1). Classification (NCBI taxonomy): domain Eukaryota; kingdom Viridiplantae; phylum Streptophyta; class Magnoliopsida; order Malpighiales; family Erythroxylaceae; genus Erythroxylum; species Erythroxylum gracilipes. The sequence goes on from JANZLC010005168.1 coordinate 1,960, forward strand.
TTTTCTATCGGTAATTCATTGATTTCTTGTAGTGCTATTGACTGCAATGATCATGGTGTTGGATATGTTCGAGCCCAGGTAGATAGTGATCTGTCTTTTATCCTTAGCATACCCAAAGTAGATTGTCTTCAGAAGCTACTTCCTTGCAATTCCCATGAGAAATCCGCTAATATATCTGACCAGCTGATCCTATCTGTTCAAGTTAATGTCTAATAGGAAATAGAAAATAATCTCGTATATAAGTTGTATGGTCTTGTATAAGAACTATTAGTTGTCTGGTCTTATATAGAAACCATTAGTTGTCTGTTTAGGCATATTTTATGCTAAATTAGCTTCTTCTTTTTAGTTATGTAATTGTATATATGAGCATGATTTCTTAATAAACAGAGATGAGTTTTCCCTCTTCCAAAATCTTTTATTGCTTTTGAAATATTTTCATGGCATCAGACACGTGAGTGGAAACACAAGTGGTGATACCTCGACCAAATTGAAAATATCTCCATACTTTCTTTCCACGAATGATAATCCAAGAAACATCATCAAATAAGTTTAACTAAAAGGAGAGAATTACAATGAATGGGAAAGAGTGATAAGAATGGCATTGCGAGCCAAGAAAAAATATGGATTTATTGACGGTTCAATAGTGCAACCTTCAAACAACTCATCAAAGATGGAAGATTGGTGGACTGTTAACTCGATGATGGTATCATGGATGTTGAATACCGTTGGGATAAATAACTGTTAGGATATATGATATATATCTAAGTAATTAGTTTTGACATTATATTTTAATTGGACATATAAGATATTAATTATAGTGAGATTCAAAAAGACGTGGTTGTTACGCTTGTAGTTGTGATAGAATCCTACACTATATTGAAGTCTATTACCATGTTGTAAATTGAATTGTTTTACTGTTGGACATGTAGGTAATTGAATGTTGTTACTGCTGGATTTTGTGGACAGAAGAAAATAAGGATTTTATGGATAGAAGAAAATAAAGGGATGAGGTTGTTGCATATTTGAAGAGGGAATTTTATTGCTTAAGTGGATGGTGCACATCTCTTATCCATAGCCGAAGTTAATCTTATGTGAGTGTGGAATAATACGGTGGTGTGTGTGTTAATTGTTGATTGGGAAACACACTGCAGTATTGTGCATGTCTTGGTTCATAGCTGAATAAAAAATTGTGTGATGGGTGAGACAAGTAAAAGTGCAGCGGCCTTGCATAGGAGTTTTGGCAATCAATAATGTAGTGACCTTATATGGGAGTTTTGGTAATCAACAGTGTAGTGGGCATTGAAAAATGTAACTTATGTTGGTTGTGAGTTCTGGTCTTTATATATACCATGGGTTTTATAAAAGGAGGAGTGGGCATTAATTGGTTTAAGGCTTTGGTGAGACACACGACTGTGCTTATGAGAGAGTATTGTGAGTGTCTTGGGTATTGTGTGGATTGATGGCTTATTATTGAAGACGCGGGTTGTTTTTCTATGTGTTCTTTAGTGGTGTGTTCCTTACTTGATTGATAACAATTAAAGAGTGCAATACGTATTTTTTGAATGGGAGATTCACGGCTCTGTATTGCTTGTGTTGGACTGTCATCCTTAGGGAGTGGCCCATGGTTGGACTGATTATGTGTGAACAACTTCCAAATTTATTTCAATGGTGTTGAACCTTTCGAAATGTTGTTCTTCTCTTTTATCTCAAGTGTATTATTGTTTTGTTCTTAGTTGATTAATCACTTGAGTTATTTGTTTATTGTTCTTTCAGAAGAGTGTTGAGAAAAATCCTTTGTTGAGGTTAGTATGAGGCGGTCATACTATTGGGTATGAAATTCTTTCACAAGAAGTAAGGTTGAGAGATAGTGTCAAGGGTTGAGTGGTGTCGGCTCAGTAAAGCCTTGGGTAAATCTATTGTACTTTGATGAAAGTGATTAAGCTGAGTGAGAGCCCTGCAGATGTAGGTAAGGTGTGTCGAACTGTGTTACCAAATTTCTGGTGCTTTTTATTATTTCGTTTTTTATTGCTTTTGTTTTAGTTTGTGCTAGAGACGTCCATGGTAAAATTGGAAAGTTTGCGAAACTACTACCCTCTTCGGTTTTTTAATTGGTATCAGAGTGAGGTCATCGATTCAAAACTTGGTGGCAAGTTGGTGCAGATCTGGGTTTCACAATTATGGCCATAAGAGAGGGGGCATCAATTATCAGGCCACCGCTGTTGGACGGTTCCAATTATCCTGCATAGAAATCACGAATAAGAGTCTTTATTTAGGCAGAGGGAACAAGAACATGGAACTCGGTGTTACATGGCTGGACACATCTGATGATTATTGACGATAACTGAGAGACAATTCTAAAAGATCCATCTGAATTGACAAGAGCCGAAGAAAAAAGAGCACTTGGAAACTCACAAGCATTGCACACAATTTTCAGTATTGTTGATGAAGGATGCTTCTCAATGGTATCATCCTGTGAATCGGCTAAAGAAGCATGGGATACTTCACAGACTATTCATGAAGGGTCCAAATCTGTGATAGCGTCAAAACTACAGATGTTAGCTGTGAGGTTTGAAGAACTGAAGATGGATGAAAATGAGACTATTGGGGACTTTTATGAAAGATTGCGCAACATAGCGAACCAGGCACATCAACTTGGGAAGAAATATTCCAATATGAAACTACTCAAGAAGACGTTGAGATCACTACCTCCAAGATTTATTCCCAAAATTGCAGCAATCGAGGAGGCTCATGACATCAATGACTTGTCATTGGATAAGGTAATTAGAATTCTTACAAATTTCAAAATGAATTTGTTGGAGGAAAATCGAGAGAAGAAGAAAAGATTAGCATTGTAAGCTGAGATTGGTAAAGTTGTGAATGACGTAAGAGATGAATCCAATGAAAATGAGGGTATGGAGTTATTGACAAGAAATTTCAATAAGTGGTTAAAGAAAGTAAAGAATGATAGATCTGAGTTTAGGCAAAACAGAGGGAGTTCATTGAACAACAACTTCAAACAACAAGCCAAAACTCAAAGGAGAGAAAGAAAGGTAAAGAGAATTCAATGCCATGAGTGTCAAGGCTTCGGACATGTTCAGGTGGAGTGTGCTAACATCTTGAAGAAGAGAAAAGGGAAACATTATACGAGCACTTAGAGTGATAACGAATTCGGAAGTGAATAAGAAGCTGTGAATAGTGCTGTGTTAGTTACTTTGTATAGCAAAAATCCAGTTACTTGTTTAACAGTAACCCAGAAGGAAGTAACTGAAGACGAAAAAGTGAGTAAATCGGGAAATTTTGGGATAAACGCAGACGATTCAACTCAAAGCTCAATCTTAGATTATAACAGTGATGACAGTACTTCAGATGATAAAAAGGAAGGTATTTAAGAAGCCTATGAGTAAATGTACAAAAAATGGGTGAAAACATGTAGGAAGAATAAAAGGTTGAAGGAAGAAAACTTCTCTATGAAAAATACTATTCAAGATTTGGAGAAGAAATTGTTGTCTACATTAGATGAGCTTGGTGAAGCTAGAATGAAATTAATAAGTAGCGAAAAGGGATTGAGAATATTGAATGGAGGCATAGAAAAACTAGAAAAGTTAATGAAAATTGGTAAGGTTAAAGGGGATCTTCAAGGCATTAGCTATAATGGTGAGTGCTTTAAAGTGAATAAGGAGAAAAATGATATGTCCAGATTTGTCCAAGAAGAAGAAACATCGAGAAAGAATTGAAGATTTGTACCCTCATGTTTTTTTTGCGGAGTTATCAGACACATAAGGCCGAGATGCTACAAGATGCTACAAATGATGTTTCAAATGGGTCAAAACTGAAAATCTAGACACTCTCTATTAAATTTTCAGCAGCAACCCATGGTATCGAAGCACACTTGGATTAAAAAGGGTCAATTACAGGCACAAAGATGTAGTGAAGGAAAAATAAGAAATTGTATAGATTCACAATTAGTTACTACTTTTAAAGAAATCGGTCAGACAGAGGACAAGTCAGTTACTTTAGAAGAAAAAACTGATGGCAAAGATAATATAACGAGGAAAAAGACCAGGTTTGAATAGGCATGGGGACTGTGTGCTTTACATTTTTTGAAGTATTTTTTGTTATCAAAAAAATAAAAAACAAAAAATGAAACGTAAAAAAAAGATTTGTGTTCTTTAGTTTTTATGTTGCCATTGTTGTTCCATCTTTTTAGTAGTTTGCATTGTGACTTCTATTTGACTCCATCAAAGACTCTTCAGCTCTCATTAGTATGGGTATCTCTCTCTCTTTCGGGTATATCTCTTAATCTTTTGAATGGTGGTAATTTGACATCTTTGTGTGCTTATGATTCTTCCGCTGCACTTATTGGTGATTATTATGATTATGCATTTTGATACTGTTTTGTCCTAAAGGGGAGACATCAGATTGTTTATGGTGAATGTTTCACTCAAGGGAGATTTCAAGGTATGCGTGACTATTCGTCGTGCTTTTTGGCATCCTTTTTTCCCAAAGGGGAGAATGGATTTGTGCATTTGATGGTTATATGTCCAGTTATGTTATTTAGGGGGAGTTTCATATTTGTGACAAACAATGCCAAAATGGGAGAGATTGTTAGAATATATAACTGTTAGGATATACGTTATATATCTAAGTAATTAGTTTTAACATTATTTATTAATTGGACATATAAGATATTAATTGTAGTGAGATTAAAAAAGATGTGGTTATTACACTTGTAGTTGTGATAGAATCCTACACTATATTGAAGTCTATTATCATGCTACAAATTGAATTGTTTTACTGCTGTACATGTTGGTAATTAAATGGTGTTACTGCTAGATTTTGTGGATAGAAGAAAATAAGGATTTTGTGGATAGAAGAAAATAAAGGGATAAGGTTGTTGCATAATTAAAGTGGGATTTTTATTGCTTGAGTGGATGGTGCACGTGTGAAATTCCACATCAGTTGGAGAGGGAAACGAAGTACGCCTTATAAGGGTACGGATACCTCTCCCTTACAGATGCGTTTTCCATGGCCTTATGGACCAGATCCCATCGGAACTCTGAGGTTAAACGTGCTTGGGTGAGAGTAGTTTTAGGATGGGTGACCTCTTGGGAAGGCCTAGGGAAAAGCAAAACCGTGAGGGCTTAGCTAAGTCAAGGCTTAAAGCGGACAATATCTGTAAGCGGGTGATCTGGGATGTTATAGGTGGTATCAGAGCCGGTACCCGAACCAATGTGCCAGCTAGGCTGGACCCCAAAGAGGGCAGGGCCCTAAGGGGGTGGACATTGTGAGATCCCACATCGGTTAGAGAAGGAAACGAAGTACGCCTTATAAGGGTACGGATACCTTTCCCTTACAGACGCATTTTCCATGGCCTAATGGACCAGATCCCATCAGAAATCCGAGGTTAAACGTCCTTGGGTGAGAGTAGTTCTAGGATGGGTGACCTCCTGGGAAGGCGTCGGGAAAAGCAAAACCGTGAGGGCTTGGCTAGGTCAAGGCTCAAAGCGGACAATATCTGTAAGCGGGTGATCTGGGATGTTACAGGTGGTATCAGAGCCGGTACCCAAACCACTGTGCTAGCTAGGCTGGACCCCAAAGAGGGCAGGGCCCTAAGGGGGTGGAGAGTGTGAGATCCCACATCGGTTGGAGAGGGGAATGAAGTACGCCTTATAAGGATACGGATACCTCTCCCTTACAGACACGTTTTCCATGGCTTAATGGACCAGATCCCATCGGAACTCTGAGGTTAAACGTGCTTGGGTGAGAGTAGATCTGGGATGGGTGACCTCTTGGGAAGGCCTCAGGAAAAGCAAAATCGTGAGGGCTTGGCTAGGTCAAGGCCCAAAACGGACAATATCTGTAAGCGGATGATCTGGGATGTTACAGGACGTCTCTTATCCATAGCCTAAGTTAATCTTATGTGAGTGTGGAAGAATAAGGTGGTGTGTGCGTTAATTGTTGATTAGGAAACACACTGCGGTATTGTGCATATCTTGGTTCATAGTTGAATAAAAAAATAGTGTAGTGGCCTTGCTTGGGAGTTTTGGCAATCAATAGTGCAATGGCCTTGCTGGGAGTTTTGGCAATCAACAGTCTAGTGGGCTTTGAAAAACATAGCTTATATTGGTTGTGAGTTCTGGTCTTTATATATACCATGGGTTTTATAAAATGAGGAGTGGGCGTTAATTGGTTTAAGGCTTTGGTGAGACACACGACTGTGTTTATGAGTGAGCATTGTGAGTGTCTTGGGTATTGTGTGGATTGATGGGTTATTATTGAAGACGTGGGTTGTTTGTTTATGTGTTCTTTGGTGGTGTGGTCCTTGCTTGATTGATAACAATTAAAGAGTGCAATACATATTTTTTGAATGGGAGATTCACAACTTTGTGTTGCTCATGTTGGATTGTAATCCTTGTGGAGTGGCTCACGATTGGACTGATTGTGTGTGAACGACTTCCAGATTTATTTTAATGGTGCTGAACCTTTTGGAAAGTTATTCTTCTCTTTTATCTCAAGTGTATTATTGTTTTGTTCTTAGTTGATTAATCACTTGAGTTATTTGTTTATTGTTCTTTCAAAAGTGCGTTGAGAAAAATCCTCTGTTAAGGTTAGTATGAGGTGGTCGTACTATTTGGTGTGAAATTCTTTCACGGAAAGTGAGGTTGAGAGATAGTGTCAAGGGTTGAGTGGTGTCGGCTCAGTAAAGCCTTAGGTAAATCTATTATATTTCGGTGAAAGTGATTAAGTTGGGTGAGGGTCCCGCAGAAGTAGGTAAGGTGTGTTGAACTGCATTACAAAATTTATGGTGCTTTTTATTATTTCGTTTTTGATTGCTTTTGTTTTCGTTTGTGCTAGAGACATCTACGGTAAAATTGGAAAGTTTGCGAAACTAATACCTCCTTCGATTTTTCAAATACAATAGTGTCAACTTTGCGATCAACCATCACATATATGGAGGTTGCAAAGGACCTTTGGAATGAAATAAAGGAACGATTTTCTTTAGGGAATAGACCACGCATTCATCAACTTAAAACAGAGCTGGTGGAGTGCAAATAAAGTGGCATGACAACAGTGAATTATTATGGAAAAATAAAGATGATATGGGAAGAATTTGGAAACTATGAGCAAAACCCAATATGCAAATATGGAGGTTGTAAATGCAATATTGGTGGGGAATTGGATAAGAAGCGTGAAGAAGAAAAGTTGCATCACTTCCTAATGGGATTAGATGATTCAATTTATGGAACAGTGCGATCCAATATTTTGAGCACCGAGATATTGCCAAGTTTGAATCGAGCATATACTATGATTGTTCAAGAAGACCGGTTCATAATATAACCTATAGAAAAGAACAACAGAGTGAACATATGGCCTTTGCTGTCCAAACGAGATCGACTTCAAAAGGATGGACAGAAGTGAAAGATAAATCCATAATTTGCACAAACTGTAGCAAGCCAGGACATAATCCTGACTCATGTTTTCAACTGATTGGTTATCCGGATTCGTGGGGTGAGAGACCAAAAGGCAGAGGATGTGGACGTGGACAAGGAGGGTCTAAACAGTAAACCACCTGAGGAGAAAGAGGACATGGTGGACCGATTAGAGCATATGCAACAATTGTGGCATCATAAGAAAGCAAGGCAACTGAACCTAAGACAAAAGGCTTAAGTAAATTGAGTAGTTAGTAGTGGAACACGCTGCTTAACTTTCTGAACACCCAAAAAGATGGAAATCAATGGAGCTTCTTATCATGTGGCAGGAAGCTTTGAATTATTGAGCAACGTGATAAATACTTATTCTGTCCCAGTTGGAAAGGAAGTCATGGCAGAAAAAGAAGGAACTATGATGTTAAATAAAGATATGAAATTAAACAATGTGTTATATGTTCCTAATTTAAAGTGCAAATTGATTTCTGTTTCACAACTTACTAATGAGATGAATTGCACAATACTGTTCACTAACTAATTTTGTGTAATTCAGACCATAATTCAAGGACACTGATTGGTGTGACTGAGAAGCGTGAAGGGCTCTATAAGGGAATGGAAGGTGTGAAGTATGCTAAAGCTTTGATGACTGTACGAAAGAATACCTTTAAAGTTTGGCATTAAAGGATAGGACATCCTTTTGATAAGATTGTTAGTTTATTGCCAATTGTTGATGCTAGTAGTGATAAACTTGCTAGTTGTGAAGTTTGTCTTCGAGCAAAACAAACTAAAGAAGAGTTTAAGTCCAACAACAGTAAAGCATCCAATGTTTTTGAAATTATTCATTGTGATTTATAGGGGTCTTTATAGAATCCCAACATTTTGCGGTGCACATTATTTTTTAACAATAGTTGATGATTATTCAAAAAGTGTGTAGGTTTACTTATTGAAAAATAAATTTGAAGTAGGTCAAGCTCTTTGCAATTTCTTTGTTTTGATACAAAGACAATTTCATAGAAATGTGAAAATAGTGCGCATTGACAATGGAACTGAATTTACTTGTTTGAGTGATTATTTCGTGAAGAATGGGATAATGCATCAGACATCTTGTGTTTAGACCCCTCAATAAAATGAAAGAGTGGAATGGAAATATCGACATATACTTAATGTTGCACATGCACTTCGTTTTTAAGCCAATTTTCCTATTGACTTTTGGGGAGAATGTGTGCTAACAACTGCATATTTGATTAATAGAACTCCATCTATGTTGTTGAAAGGGAAAACACCCTTATGAACTTTTGTATGGTAAAGTCCCTTTATATGAAAATATTCTAGTATTTGGATGTTTGGCTTATGCTCATAACCAACGACGAGAAGGAGCTAAATTTGCCAATAAAATCCTAAAATGTGTGTTTATTAGATATTCTTTTGAAAAGAAAGGATGGAGCATGTATGACATGGAAACATGTGAAATGTTTGTCTCCAGAGATGTAGTATTTGTGGAGAATCAATTTCCTTATATGTTTAAAACTAGTAACGAAGAAGGAATGATTTAAAAGATTATGAGTGTATGTAGTATAGTTGAAGATGGTTTAAAAAGTTGTCCTAGCATGACTGGACAAGAAAATGATGAGGGGAATCAAGATGTAACTAAGCCCAATTGTAATACACAAGATCAAGATATTACTGCAGTAAGAGGGTGTGTGATTGAAACTGAATAAGTTCAGTAACTCAAAGATTTGGTTGGACGTAGCTATAGAGAGAAACGTGGATCTGTTTTGCTACGAGATTTTGTTCTACGCACTGTGAAAGTAATAAGCCCTTTTGCAACCTCACTTGACCATCAACATTTCTCAGGTAGTTTTTATCCTATTACGCAATATGTGAACTGTGATAAATTCTCTGTGAATCATTGTGCTTTCTTAGCAGCTATTACTATAAGTGTAGAACCTAATTCTTTTGCTGAGCTGTCAAAGATGAAAGATGGAGAGAAGCCATGAAGAAAGAAATACAAGCCTTAGAAGATAATGCAACATGGATTGTAAAACCATTACCACCTGACAAGCAAGCAATAGGATGAAAATGGGTATTTCAAATAAAGTATAATGCACATGGAGTGATTGAACATTACAAGGCTCGCTTGGTTATTCTAGGGAACAGGCAAGTCGAAGGAATCGACTACAATGATACATTTGCACCGGTGGCAAAAATGGTTACAGTTCGTACTTTTCTTGTTGTAGCTGCAGCTAAAAATTGGGAGCTTCATCATATGGATGTACACAATGCGTTCTTACATGGAAAATTACAAGAAGAAGTATACATGCACATGCCTCCAGGTTTTTATGCTCATAATCTAGGATTGGTATGTCATTTGAAGAAATCTTTGTATGGGTTGCGATAGGCTCCTAGGTGTTGGATTGCAAATTTGACTTCCGCTTTACAGAAGTATGGCAATCTTATTATGATTACTCTCTTTTTATCTTACAATGAGATAAAGTACAAATTAATTTCCTTGTTTATTTTGATGATATCATTGTGTCTGGTAATGATCATTCTGTTATTCAAATATTGAAGCAATACTTGAGTAGTTGTTTTCATATGAAGGATTTGGGAGTGTTGAAGTATTTCTTGGGTATTGAGGTTGCACATATTTATGAAGGAATTTATTTGTGTCAACGCAAATATACATTGGATATTATTTGAGAAGTCAGTTTTCTTAGAACTAGACCAATCTCTTTTCCAATTGAACATAATCATAATTTGGCCATGGCAACAGGGGATTTTTTACATGATCCAGAATATTACCGACAATTGGTAGGGCGGCTTATTTATCTTTTAGTTACTCAACTTGAATTTTTTGTATTTTGTGCATATTCTAGCTCAGTTTATGCAACAACTTCCAAAAGAACATTGGGAAGCAACTTTGAGAGTGGTTCGTTACTCGAAAGGGAGTCCTGGCCAAGGCATTTTGTTGAAAGTACAAAGTGATTTACATTTTTTTTCTTAGTGTGACTTTGATTGGGCAAGTTGTCCTCTAACTTGTCGTTCTTTAACTAGATGGTATATTCAGTTAGGATGTTCTCCCATTTTCTAGAAGACCAAAAAGCAACAAAATGTTTCTCGCTCATCGGTTGAAGCAGCGCATTGATCTATGGCAATGACTACTTGTGAATTAAAATGGTTGTAGGGATTATTGTTGGATCTCAATGTCCATCTTTCAAAACCCATATGGTTGTACTATAACAGTTAGTCAGCTTTGCATATTGCGACAAATCCTATGTTTCATGAGCGTACTAAGCATATTGAGATTGATTGTCATTTTGTACATGGCGCAGTTCAACACGATATCATTTGAAACTATTAGTTGTCTGGTCTTATATAGGAAGCATTAGTTGTCTGTGTAGGCAAATCTTATGCTAAATTAACTCCTTTTTAGTTCTGTGATTGTATATATAAGCACGATTTCTTAATAAACAAAGGGGAGTTTTCTCTCTTTCAAAACCTTTCATTGCTTCTAAAACATTTTCAATGTCCTTAGTTGTGGAGGCTTGGTCATTGGGGTTTACATTTGGCATTCTCTTGCCAATGCAGCAGCTTTAGTTTCATTCGTCACGAACTGGGCAGTTATTGCTCGGGGAGCTTCTAGTGATCTAAATAGTGTGGTTCCTAAGAAGCACAGACACGGCAAAATAGAGCCGTGTCCACATGTTGGACACATGTCTGACACGGACACCTGCAAAGAGTGCATATATATGCTCCATATTTTAGAGGGGCTTATAAAGTACAAAATATGTATGAACTATCAAGATATTTGAAGTCTTGAAACACATCAATCAATATATATCATATTATGAAATCTAAATTTTTTTCTTAATTCTAAATTTTATAATATATATATATATGTCGTGTCCGTGTCTGCCAAATTTTAGATGTTAGTGTGTCCTCGTATCCGTATCCGTGTCGGTGTCGTGTCGCGTGTCTGTATCTGTATCCGTGCTTCTTAGTGTGGTTCTTGACGGCACTTCTCTTTTCACTCTATAAGACCTTGGAGGCTTATCCACTAGGTAGTACTTGGATGGATATTTGTCATCGAGTTTGGTTACAAAAAGGTTTGTGCTTAAAGACTTCAAAATAGATGCTCTAAGAGAAAAGATAGGAACCATTACTCCATTTTTGGATCTTCCAACTAGGTTGAGTCCTTGTCTGCTCTCATCTGGGATGCAGCTATAGCTATAACTCAGGAAAAAGATCAATGCCCCAGTGAAAAGCTTTACGTTGCGGCGGTTATGGTGGACGTACGAAAGAAAATCAACCTGCCACTACCAGAACAATGCATAGGATTCATTACCCAAGTGGTAGCTTTAGGATGGCCCCTGAACTTGCCCTCAGGCTGCAACAGCTTAGCCCGAAGCCTGAGCCAATCCATAAGAATCATTAATGATGCGTTCCTGAGTGAGTTTCATACAGATGGCTACTACCTAGAGTTCACGCTATAGAGTATATGGGTGATATGATATGTTTCAGTAGTGTTTGCAAGTTACCTTTCTCTGGTTCAGATTTCGAGTGGGGAAAACCATTTGGGTTGAACATTTTAGGGGGTCTAAACAATATGGTTATCTTTTCCGATGCCATTGACGGTGAAGGAATAGAAGCATTGATAACATTGTTAGAGGAAGATATGGCGAAATTCAAGCAAAACCCAGATATCCTTTGTTATGCCACTTCACGGCCAACGTCTATGTCGAAGAAGACGCATACTAAGAGGTCAAGCAAGTTGTAATCCAAGTAGGATCCAACTAAATAGTCATCTTTTTAGTATGGTCATTAATAATTATTAATTACTATTATCAGACATTACTCCGGTTGTTGACATGTGCTATTGATGATCCATTTTCCTAGTCTAAAACTTAAGTTGTTTGTGCTCCACTTTTATTTGGAGTGCTATTATAAGCTTTTGCAATGCATTGCTATTCATGTGCTTTTCTTATGTGTTTTTAGGCTACGTTTAGACGTGGTTTTATAATGGAATGGAATGAACTATGATGATAGTTTATAATGGTGTGACATGAAATGGAATGAGATAGAAGAGAAAAGTTTTATATTACATCTCATTCCATTTTAAACAGTAAAAATAAGAAACCTCCGATTTGGGAGGTTTATAATAAAATGTAAAATAATAAATAACTTTTCACTATATTACATTATAAACCCTTCTTTTAAACAACATTTTACTATATTACATTATGAACTCTTCCATCCCTCCCAAACAATAATTTTCTAATATTATGTCCATTTACATTCCATTCCATTATAAATCATTCCATTCCGCTCCATTCTATTAAAAACTTTACGTGCAACCAAACATAGCCTTAGTCTTCCACAATGAATATGAAGACAATAAGTTGCTTAAATCTTCATAAAGTGATTATGTTTGTGATGATCATGGAAAGTTGTTCAATAGTTTGTCAATTGAGTAAGCCTACATTAAACTGTTCAAGATTTGGTGAGAAAAGTTGAGAACTCTGGGGAACAGTTGGAAGGTGATTATGGGAGTTCTGACGTTACTGGCCAGTAGTTAGTTAGGATCTAGCATTTCAAATGAATTTATTACATGTTATACATATTTATTTAATATTTGTGTAATTTTCTTTTGAGATTATTTAGCCGGGCTAATGTGCATAATGTCTGTGCATTGATTCACAACTTTTTGTTCTGATAATTGCTTTTTTATTTACTAGTTAGGAATAAGGTTGTGCACTATTTGATATATATCAACGGTAATTATTAGTGTTAATTTTTAAATAAAAAATTTTATTTTATGAAAATATCTTTGATAATAATTACGATAGACATTAAGACTGTCAATTAACGGCCACTAATTTTTCTTTTTCAATTTGTAATCGTTATTGTTGGAAAAATATATATAATTTGTTAGGACAAACACGGGAAATGCTTATACAAACCAATTCCACTATAATTAGGGGGCGGTTGGTTCACATAGAGGAATGATAATAAGAATGAAAATGAATATAATCATTCTAATTATGATGGTTGATTAAAAGGAATAATTGATTATCATTATCATTAATAGTGGTTGAGTTATTAAAAAATTTGAGAAAAATTTTGTTATATTTTAATTATTTTAATTAATTTATTTATCTATTTTTATTTATTTTAATTAACTATAATTAATTAATTATATTTTAATTATATTTAATTGAAAAAATAAAAAAGAAAATAATTAAGTGTTACAAGTGTGACAAGGATCAGCGCTAAGTCCTTTGTTGTTCACATTGGTGCTAGATGAGATTACCAAACATATTCAAGGCGAGGTTCCTTGGTGTATGTTATTTGCGGACGATATTGTCCTAGTGGATGAGACCAAGGTGGGGGTCAACGCTAAGTTAGATTACTGGCGAGATGTGTTAGAGCCGAAAGGTTTTAAAATGAGCAGGTCTAAGACGAAGTATTTAGAATGCAACTTTTCAGGAAACCAGGTGGAGCATGACGTGGCGGTAGCAATTGGCAACGACATCATACCACAGAGGATGAGTTTTAAGTATCTCGGGTCGATCATTCAGAGTGATGGGAATATCGATGCTGATATTGTACATCGTATTCGGTCAAGCTGGACCAAATGGAGAAGTGCATCAGGGGTTTTATGTGATAGGAAGATTCCTTTAAAACTTAAAGGGAAGTTTTATAAAACGGTAATTCGTCCAACCATGTTATATGGGGCAGAGTGTTGGCCTACCAATCGTCGGCATATTAGACAGTTGTTGGTAGCAAAAATGCGTATGCTTAGGTGGATGTGTGGTATTACCAGGAGAGATAAGGTCCGGAATCGGGTGGTAAAAGATAGACTACAGGTAGCTCGCTTTGCCGACAAGTTGAGAGAGGTTAGGCTTAGGTGGTATGGGCATATGCAGAGGAGGCCCCCAGATGCTCCGGTACGGAGCTGTGAGGGAATGACACTTAGTGAATACAAGAGGAGGAGAGGGAGGCCTTACAAGAATTGGCAGGAAGTGATCAAGGAGGATCTGTCAGAGTTGGCCCTTAATGTGGTAGTCGCTAGAAATAGAAAAGTTTGGCGCGATCGGCTCAGGGTAAAGGATTAACCATCCAGTTACCCAAGATCAGTACAACAGTTCCTAGGAGTTACCGTGTCATGTGTGTAGATTGCCTGGCAGGTGCGGGGGGGACAGTAGGGTGACACTCTGACAGGGTCTCTAAGGGAGGTCCCTCTACTTACTGCGTGTCACGGAGGGGGGGACTTTGTAGTCTGGTTAGGTTCTTGCAGGTTGGCTTCCTTCAGGTATTCCCCTTGATTATTTGTTGTTGTTGTTATTATTATTATTATTATTATTATTATTCTTTTAATGTTTTGTTTATGTAACGTGTATCATTCTTATATTGTCTCATTTGCATGTGGGTCCAACGGAAATAGCCTCTCTACTATGTAGGGGTAAGGCTGCGTACTATCAAACCTCCCCAGATCCTGTTTCATTGCGAGATTTCGGACTGGGTGATGATGATGATGATGATGATGACAGGCGTGACAATAAGTGTCACACTACTGTCACGCCTGTGACACTTACCTAGGCATGATACTTATTGTCACGAGCATGAGAGAGACTGTCATGCCCGTGACACTTACCTGACTGTCATGCCCGTGACACTTACCTGTTAATAAAGAATAAAAGTCATTCCCTTCACATATGAGGAGTATGGAGTAATATCGAAAAGTGGGATATTAAAAAATTATGCATTTAATCATAAAAATAACCAACCAACGTTTTTCGTTCCTTACACATTGATTCATTCACAAACCCCTTAACCACACACATACCCTTATATTACTTATATTTAACTGACAATAAAATTAAAAAATAAATGTGGATTCAACTCATTGCTTATTAAGTAATAACTAAAAGATAATGGGTAAAATTTGCTTGTAGTCTTTAGCACTCTTGCTCGATACGAGTTCAGATTTGTGTTCAATTTTATGATGTCCAATTTTGTCCGATGCCTAAAATGAACAGAGTTGGACACCATAAAATTAGACCGAGGATCCCTGATCCCTCAATTAAAGGTCGGTGACTCCTATTTACAATTTAAGAAAATCATGCATAGTAATGAAAGTGGTTAGGTAAGAGTATCTATCACTTGCTCATTTATCCTCCAATATTTCAATATTTTTTATTTACTAGCAAATCACGAAATAAAGTGGTTAGGTGAGAATATGTAATTGCTTTTGTTGACAACAAAATTAATATCTTTTATTTTTTTGAACTCCAAAAAATAACATATAAATCGAAAAAAAATATAATCTAAAACATTCTATTACCTAAATAATATGCATGTTAGATTAATTTAATAATCATAAAGGAGTGACCCCATATGACATATCACTTAGGTTGATTATAATGTCAGGTGAGCTCAAAATAATGATTATTAGGCTTGTAAAAAATATTAGAATCACTAAAGTTTTATTGTAATTAAAGAACTCTTCCCTTAGCCTTCATTCAAGTGAACAGTTATCAAAAAGAGAAACGTACGTTCTTGGACCATTGGAAAAGAACGAAGAAAAGTAGGAGAGAGTGAATAAAGCTTTTGCATAGAGAAGGTGTTTGCAACCAAAAGATCAAAGATTTATTATTGTAGCTACATATTAAGCATAAATCAAGATTAGTATTTCTGTCTCTCTATTATAGTATGAATCCTATTGAATGGTTGAATCATTTGTGTTATAGATAATCTTGGGAGAATTATAGACTAGAAATATTGCTTAGAATATCATAGTATCAATTTTTACGTGTAGTATTAGTGCCAACATTTTCATTTGCATTAAAGTTAACCCTAAAATTCATGACCGTTGTTAATATTTCTTAAGTTTATACAATACTCTCAATTTTGAGAAACCAAACGAATAAAAAGAACCCAACACCTCTTCAAAGACTGCTATAGGGTTAGAAATAATGTATTGAGCCTCCGTTGTAGAGAAAAAGGTCTCTGGGTTATCAAGAAACCCAACACCTCTTCAAAGACTGCTATAGGGTTAGAAATAATGTATTAAGCCTCCGTTGTAAAGAAAAAGGTCTCTGGGTTATCAAGAAAATAGGCCAAACATGACGTGATGCTTTTTGTGTGAGTGGGTATGGATATTGGGGTGAAAACTGTGATTTCCATTCTGAAAAACAAAATTGTTAAAGTCAATTACCTTATATTTCGTGGGCCTATGATCAAAGACTTTGGATTTGTGTTTACATGAATTGCTTACTACAATTTGTAAAAGTCAACAAAAAATAGGACAGTTAGAGAAAAGATATGAATGCATTAACATTATTTTATTGCTTCCGCTACTAGTTAAACACTTGCACGTAATGAACGTGCGTTGAATGATCATAACTTTGTCAAGGAAAATAATGATGAATATTAAATTCAAAACAAAGAGGTTATGAAATAGCTCCAGCTTTTGCTAATATCAAGTTCTTGGTCATTTTGACACGTTTCATTCTGTAATGGACGGTTATGAAACACATTCTCTTTGTTAATTTTATTTCTATAAAAATTATGACCATTACAACCTGGCAATAAAAATTACATTTTAGTCCCCAAATTTTTTTTATACTTTACAGTATGGTCTTTCAACATTATAGTTAAATTTTAAATTTATTTATTCTTACTTAATTTAATGTTTACCGTATAGAAAGCTTGTTAGTCACCAAAGTGATATTACTTGAAAAGATATTTAGATATTTAATTATGTATTCCTTCAGTTGTTCATTGTTATATGATGCTAATAACATAAAAGATGAAGTGAATGATTGAGACTATTAATTATAATGTTAGGAGAACACTCAAAAGTGGATCATTGCTTATAATTAATAACATTAAAGAGACTTATCGACGTACTTGGTGAATATGTTTGTATATCTAAAAATAACATGCACACTAACTTGAGTATGATTGACTGTCTATTAAAGTGTATATATATATATATATATATATATATGTTGTTAGCATGATTATGGATTAAGGATATGTATTTAAGTATTACTCAAAGGTTATTGATATATTAAAGTTTATTATTAATCCATTAAGTCATCATCATCATTATCATACCCCGAAGTCTCGCAATGAAGCAGGGTCTGGGGAGCTACGCAGCCTTACCCCTACATTGTAGAGAGGTTGTTTCCAATAGGCCCACATGCATAGGTGACAAGAAAATAGAGATGTAGGTTAAAAGAATAAATACTAATAATAGTAATAAATAAAACAAATACAAAAAGTCAATAAATAATAATAGAATAGTAATACAATAGATCGAAGAAAAGTAATACCAGAGTTCCAACCGAAGAGGTACTCAGTCCTGATTTACTGTTAAACTAAGAAAGGAAGAGAAGCTTGGACAGTTGATCAAGCAAGGTCCCTTTGGTCAAACTGAATACATATGAGACATTTCTGCGTATCTAACCTAGACCTTTGAAAAAAGCGAAGCCAAAAAAAAAAGATAGACACAGCCACCAGTCCAGAGATACTAAATGACCCATTGACAGAAAATTCAGCGGTGACTGATTAACACAGGCATGAGAAGCAATGCAAGGATGGTAGAATCAAAATTGTAAAGGGAATGACATAGAAAAATAAAAAGAAACAATAAGGTACGTAACCACGTTTTTCACGGCTTAGGCATCCAATAAGTCTCTTCTGTTAGGGCATGCAAGAAGGTGCTCACTGTGCAGTGAAGTGGATCTAATGGGAAAGGCTTTGGCATAAAGTTGTTGTACTAAGACAGAGGAAAAGCCAAAGGAGTTGTCTTATATAAGAAAACACATCAGTCTAAAGTGGACTTGTCAGACTTATCAGGCGGCTCAAGGACGTAACGGAGGGGACGTGTGTTGTGTCAGACACAACACAACTGTGAAAGAATGATTTGTGATGGTGACACATGTCACTGAGCATCACCGCCTCGCACAAGTAATCTGTGGCGCAAACAGGAACTATAGACAGAACCTAGATGATGAGCCCAAGCTGGCTTGGTCCATCGCGAGGTCCCACGAGACGCAACCATGTTCTGTTGATTCAAGGAGACCAACCCCAGTTTACTTAGGATGAAAGTAAATGGTTGTGGCAAACGAGAAAAAAAAAAAGACGACTCAGTTGCTTGTAGCCTCCAACTTCAACTAAGCTAGAAACCCTCAAGCTTCCTCCCACGCAGAAGCCGTGCAAGTACCAGAAAATAACCAACCTCCAGAATATAAAAAGGTTTGCACTTCATAGAGATGACTAAAAGCAACTTACCAACAAGAAAATGTCCAATGAAAATTGGTAACAAACTTGCACTAAAGCTTAAAGAATCACAAAAAAGTGTGCACCTGGAAACTGGGCGTTGGGGCAGGTGTGTGACTCTCTCCATGCATGCATTACCAAAGCATAAATAAAATAAAATCTGTTACCTAATGTACTGGAATGTCATATGTTTCCCAACTCTCATCTTGAGCTCAACGAGCCCCGATCATGTTTGTACAGGCCGTTGGTTTTGAAGCAAGCAACGGAGATATATATATATATACAAGAAACACAATACATAATAAGCAAAAAAGGAAAAGGATAAAGGAAAGGGAAGGCAAACTGAGATGATTGGCGCAGATCTTGAGGGTCATAGATTGCCTCATAACAAGCCGGACCTTGCCAAATGAAGCTTCGGCTTTTCTTCACTTTCTCTCTCTACAACATCTCCTTTTAGAGATTCCGATCTAATTTGGATTATTTCAAAGTTTTATTTAAAATAATTAATCCATTAAGTGTACTCTAAAAATTGATGTGTGAGTTTGTTTTTACGTTTGCAACTTATAACAATTTGTTAGCTAAGGGCAATGGTCTGATCAAGTTCAATGTGCTAAATTATGTCGATTAATATGAGGAAATCTAATTTTAGTTACGTATTATAGATAAGGACCTGTCATTAGTTACTGAGAAGCCTGCAACCATCACTAAGACTACTACACAAGCTGAAAAGACATGTTTTCAGGCTTAGGAAAAGTCTAGCAGGCTGAGTCTAAACTTGATGCAATTGACAATGGTTGAAAATGTTATGCCATCAATGCCTAATACAAACAATGTAAGGGAATTTATGATGAAAATAAACAAGTACTGGCAATCAGATATAGCTGACAAGTCTATTATAGGAAACTTGATAAGTGAATTGACGACCAATACCTAAGAGAAAGGCTTAGTTAGAAAAGAAAGGTAAGTATTATGTTTCAATATATTTTGAATCAAATCTTATTGAGGTGTCCAATAGTACCTAGTGGTTTGATTTAGGTGCAATTACTCATGTGTCACATGTTATGTAGGGATTCCTTTCAATCCAAACCATTAATAGAATTGAAAAGTTCTTGTATATGGGTAACAAAATGAAGGAATGAATAGAAGGAATTGGGTTACATATTGATCTTAAACACTAGTTGTAGTTTAGATCTTGAAAAGTGTCTTTATGTTCTTGAATGTGCTAGAAATTTAGTTTTTGTTAGGAAGTTGGATAAGATAGGTTTTAATTTCAGTGTTGGAAATGGTGTTTTTTCTTTGTATAAATGACAGTGCTATTATGGTTTTGGTACATTAATGAATGGTTTACATCGTTTTAACCTTGATGTTAATTATTCTGAATTCCTATTTTATGTTGAACACAATATTGGTAATAAATGTAGTGCACATAATGAACACTCTGCTTACTTATGACATCAAAGGTTAGGTCATATATCTAGAGAAAGGGTGATGAGGTTTGATACAAATGGCGTTCAAGATGCTACAAGAAGCAATCTAGAAAATGGAGCTAAAGTGCAAGGCGATGCCATGGGAAATCATATTGAGGTTGTTCAAGCAAAACAAGATCATTCAAGTGCCAACATGGAAGGTTTTCCCAGTATGGAAAGTTTTTTCGGTCCGGTTACAAGGTCTCGAGCAAAGCGTCTGAAGGAGCAACTCCAAACTTATGTGCAAAACCATGTTGAAAGTGGGTTGTATTGAGAAACAAATGCTGATTTGATTGGTAACGAGTTCTAAGGGTCGATTAAGGGTCTTGGGGTTCTGCATCAAGGTTAGTGAGAAGTGAAATCTTACCTCAACTAGATTTTATTGATTGGGATGTCTATGTGGATTGCATTATAGGCAGGCAAACCAAACACATATCTAAGAATTCAACTATAAGAAGTACTAAGTTACTTGAATTAATACACACTGATATATGTGGTTCATTTCATGTTCCATCTTGGGGTGGTGAAAAGTGTTTTTATCATCTTTATTGATGACTATTCATTTTATTGTTACCTCTATTTACTGCATGAAAAATCTCAATTAGTGGACATTCTTCAGGTGTTCATTAATGAGGTAAAAAGGCAATTAGATAGAAAAGTGAAAGTAATAAGGTCTGATAGAGGAGGTGAATATTATGGTAAATATGATGAGAATGGACAGTTTCCAGGTCCATTTGCAAAATTTCTTCAAAGTCGGGGCATTTGTGCACAGTATACAATGTACAGTACAACACAATAAAATGGTATAGCTGAAAGGCAAAATCGTACTCTTATGGATATGGTTAAAAGTATGTTAAGTTACATTAATATACCTTTATCTTTATGGATGTATTTATTAAAGGCAGCTACATATCTACTTAATAGGGTTCCTAGTAAAGCAGTTTCTATAACACCTTATGAATTATGGACAGGTAGGAAACTTAGCTTGAGACAACTGTAGATTTGGGGTTTCCTAGCAAAAATAAGGATTTATAATCCTCCTCATAAAAGGAAGCTTGAAGCAAGAACTATTAGTGATTACTTCATTAATTAGCCAGAAAAGTCTTAAAGGTACATGTTTTATTATCTTATCCATGGTATAAGAATAGTTGAGTCTGATAATGCTAGGTTCATTGAAAATGGATAAATCAATGAGTGTGGAGAACCACAAAAGGTAGATATTCAAGAGAATCAAGTGGAAAACCTTCAACTAGTGTCTTTTCTCAATTTGTTGTTTCTCTTGTTATGTCACAGTCATGCAACATAATGAAGCAATAGGTTAATATTCTAAACCCACAAAAAGAGAATGCTAATAATGAACTAAAAAATATTGTTCAAGTCACAAATGATCAAGCGATACCACATGAAATAATGTTGTGAAGGTCTATAAAGGAGAAAAGACCAGCTATATCATATGATCATATAGTGTATTCACTTGAGCATGAGCGTGACTTGAGCATTAACAAGGATCTGGTCTTATTTAAAGAAGCTATGCAATGTAACAATTCTGAAAAGTGGCTCAATGCTATGAAAAAAGAGTTAAAATCTGTGAATGAAAATCAAGTCTGAAAGCTAGTTGAGTTAGTTGAAGGTTCAAAGCAAATGTGCTGCAAATGGGCCTTTAAGACCAAAAGGGACTTGAAAGGAAATATTGAAAGGTACAAAGCCAGACTTGTAGCTAAAGGTTATAATCAAAAGGATGACATTGACTTTAAAGAGACCTTCTCTCCAGTTTCAAAGAAGGACTCTTTAAGAATTGTTATAGTATTGGTAGCTCATTATGATTTAGAACTTCACCAAATAGATATAAAGACCACTTTTTTGAATGGTGACTTAGAAAAAGAAGTTTATATGGACCAATTGGTAGCTGCAGAAAAGGAAAATATGGTGTGTAGATTAAAGAAGTTAATATATGCTTTGAAACACACCTTCTAACAGTGATATCTTAAGTTCAATGATATCATTACCTCTTATGGTTTTGTAGAGAACATTGTTGATGGTGTATCTATATGAAGGTTAGTGGGAGAAAGTTCATTATTTTGGTACTGTATGTTAACGATATTCTTTTGGTTGCTAATGATTTGGGCTTGTTACATGATGTAAAGAAATTTCTCTTTAATAACTTTGAAATAAAAGATACGAGTGAGACATCCTATGTTATTGAATAGAAATAGTTCGCGGCAAGGCACAAGGATTGTTAGGGTTATCTTAGAAAGGATATATCAGTAAAGTGTTAGAGAGATTTAGAATGAAAAAATACTCAGTAGGGGTAGTTCCAATTCAAAAAAGAGATAAATTTAGTGAAATACAATGCCCCAAGAATTATTTGGAGCTAAAGGAAATGGAATCTATTCCTTATACGTCTATAGTTGGGAGTCTAATGTGTGTATTCATACTTGTACTCAGTCGAATATCAGTTTTGTTGTTGGAATGTTAGGCCGATATTAAAGTAATCCCAGATTGAACCAGTGGAAAGCTGCAAAGAAAATTCTTAGGTATTTACAAGGCATTAAGGATTATATGTTCACATATAGGAAATCAAATTACTTAAAAGTAATCAGTTATTCAGATTCATACTATGCTGGTTGTGTAAACTCAAGGAAATCTATATTCAGTTATCTATTCTAACTAGCAGGAGGGGCAATTTCTTGGAAGAGAGGAAAACAGTTTGTCATTGCTACTTCTACTATGGAGGCTAAATTTATGGCAAGCTTTGAGGCTTTTATTCAAGCATTTGTGCTTGTGGAACTTTGTTTATAGGCTAGGTATTGTCAACATTATAGTTGGACCGCTAAGAATTTATTGTGATAATTCCACAATTGTCTTTTTCTCTAAAAATGGCAAATATTCTAAGGGTACTAAACACATATATTGGAAATACTTGTCAGTCAACGAAGAAGTGCAAAAATATAAAGTATCAATTGAACATATTGAAACTATTCTAATGGTAGCAGATCAGTTAACTAAAAGATTATTGCCTAAAAAATCTGCTAGCCATGTTAAAAGGATAGGCATTATAAATAAGTCCTTGTTAGCATGAGATTGTGTTATCTATATATACATATGTTTGGTTATTTGCAATTATTGTTTCGACACTTATTCAATTAAAGTTATGTTTTTTCTTATTTGCTAGTTTTCACATTATATTGTGTACACGCATTATTTTATTATGATGAAAAATTACATTTTAAGAATAAAGTTGAGAACTACAGTGTCTCTCGATTATAATTATTATGAGTTGAGTTGATTGTGTGATACATGGAAGGAAACATGTTATTGGATAACTTGTGACTGTCATGATCCCATCATTTCTATTCATTCAAGTTTAATGACTTAATAGATTCAATATATGGTGCAAATGTGTATTGTTGAATCATTAAATTATAACATGGGCCAAGTGGAAGATTGTTAGATTAATTTAATAATCATAAAGGTGTAACCCATATTACTTGGGTTGATTTCAATATAAGGTGGGTCCAAGATAATGGTTAGTGGGTTTGTAAAGAATACTAGAATCACTAGGTTTTATTATAATTAAAAAACTCTTCCCTCTGTCTTCATTCAAGTAAACAGTTACCAGAAAGAGAAATGTACGTTCTTACACCATTGGAAAGGAATGAAGAAAAGCAAAAGGAGAGAATGGATAAAGCTTTTACATAAAGAAGAAAATGTTTGTAAATAAAGGATCAAAGATTTATTATTGTAGAAACATATTAAGTATGGATCAAGGTTAGTTTTTCTTTCTCTCTATTATAATATGAATCAATTGTGTTATAGATAATCTTGGGAGAATTCTAGATTAGAAATATTGTTTAGAATATTATAGTATCAATTTTTATAATGCAATCACTACCAACATGGACAAAAATAATTACTATCAATTAAAAAAATAATCACTTAAATTGACAATGAATATTTATAATAAATTAAAATATTTTTTTAATTAATATTAAAATACGAAATTAAATTTGAGATTTTAATTTATCTATAATTATTTTTGAGTTTTGAGTTTGGCAGTGAGATCTATTATGGTTCAATTCCTACATCCTACTTTCTCCAACCTAGGGCCCTAGGAAGCAACGTACGAGTGACCTCTCTCCTTCCTTTGTCTTGTCTCATATGAGATTACTCAATTATTATTCAAACAAGTGTAATAACCATTTAGAGGGCACCGAATCCTCTGTGCCACAAATAGTGTTCCAATCCTGTTTCTGTTAATTTTAACCACACATTTATGTGGACCACGTGTGGATGAGATTTAATAAAATAAGGTAAGAACAAGTTAATTGGAATAGAGGATAAATTCCCCATCTAGAGCCTCTTTTAAGCCCAAAACACCACAAGCGTAACCAAAAACGACTCTTGGATTCTTCCAAGTAACAAAACCAAACCACGAAGGGGAGGAATTATTGCACAAAAAGAAAAAGTCGTATTAATCTATTAACAAATTTGTTTCTAATTACTACTTAAGATGACATTACTTTTACAACCTTTCTACCATTTAGAAAAAAAAAAGGTAAAAATTGTCTTTTTTACCCTCAACGTTGATAATAAAATAGAACTTAAATCTTAACATTTTAAAGTGTTTAGATTGAACCATAATATTTTCAAAAAGTTCAGAACACACTTTAACCAAACCAAAAATTTGACGGAATTAACTCTTTATAAGTTAAATACATTTCCTCAACAATGGCGGTCTTCTAAAAAAACCTTTACTCTTCAGCATCTTGGACTATCTCTCTCTTACAAGGTGTTGTTAAAAGATCATCAATTCCTTATGTATTATGTTAATGTTCACATTGTACTATTTATATACTTTTAAAATAGAAAATAGGCTCTAGTACAATGTTGACATTGTACTATTTTTATATTTTTTAAATAAAAAATAGGCTCTAATATCACATAATGAACTTTTTTAAATTAACCAGTAGGTCAATCCTAATGTCATGTGATACTAGAGTTCATTGTTTATATATTTCAGATAGTAGTTCCACTTACTACGTAATAATGAGATCAATATTTGCACATTTCAAATAATGGATCCTTTTTTTTAAGCAAATCAGAACTTTATAAAGAATAAAAAGTTATGTACATACAAGCAAGAGCTACTAAAGGTAATCTCATAACACGCAAAAACAAAATGGCATGCATCTAACTGCCCTGCCAACAATTGCTCATAGTCAGGACTTAACCCACAGCCTGCCAGAATAGAAAGTGACAAGATCAAGCTCAAAATAAATACCACAAATGCCCAGTTATATGCCAAGCAATAAAACACCAATAACTACTACCACATTATATCAGCAGATACCCAAAAGACACTAGCAAACACAGACCAATCCCATAGACAATCATGATAGTATCAAATCCTACTAATCTGTATATATTTGCTCAGTTAATGCCCACAGTAGCTGCCATAAGTAATGGTTTACAGTGCAGAAACCATTGCCTAGCAAAACTCCATGGAATCCGAATTGCATTTGGAACGTCGTCGAAGACCTTGAAAGTGTGGCCATCCAAGAGGGTTCATCCGTAGGGAAGTGAGACCGCCGAGTTGCACAGGAATCTGCATGAAAAAGTTAACGCACAATAGATCTAATTACCTCTCAATGTGTGTAGGCTGAGATGCTCCAGAACTTGAAAGATTATCATGGCTTGTAAGCTCTCTACCTCTATGGCTACATCCTTGAAGGTTTTTGAATTCCTTTTGGTCCAAATGTGGTAAATCATTGTGGAAAGAAGGATAGGGAAAAGGGGGGATAGTGGAGGTGTTTGGTGGAAACAAGAAAGGATAGAAGGAAGGCTAGAAGGGTTAGGGATGGGGATTTGGAAATGGTTGAGGCAATGGTCCCAAACAGACTTAAAGAAAGGACAGTTAACAAACAAATGCTCATTGGATTCCATGTTCGACATACACAGTGAACAGTGGTTAGGCGTATATAGAAAGTGAAGTTTATCCTTTGTTTGGAGTTTTTTTAGGACTGCTAGCCAAAGAACGAAAGAACACCGTGGGCTGTTATTTTTAAACCAAATCAGGTTATACCAAGGTACATATTGGGTTGAGGGTCTCATGAGTTTGTAAGCTGAACCATTGGTGAAAATCTTTGAGGAGCTAGGGAGCCATTCCAAGTGATCCGGAGAATTAGTCGGATGATATTGAACGGGTTCAAAATCAGCAATGAGTTTTATAAGAAAATCCTGCCACCTCCACCCATTATTAGTGATTATATCAGAAACCTTGGCTATCATAGGTAAGCCCGACCCATTTATCTCCCTAAGAGATAAGAAGTTCCTTAGGATTCCCCTTGGATGCCAAGGATCCTGCCATAAGAGAGTGAATTGCCCACTACCTATCCTAAATCTGAATTAGTTCCCTAATTTGTCCCGGACACTTAAAATTTTCCTCCAACTCTAGGAGCTATTATTAGTAGGGTGTGCACTCCAAAAGTTTTTCCGTCTCAAAATAACCGTATGCACCCATCTAACTCACATGGCCTCTCTATCATAGAAAAGTGACCAAATCCTCTTCCCTAATAACACAAGATTCCAGGTTGGCAAATGTTTAATCCTTGGGGGGGGGGGGGGGGGGGGGGGGGGGGGGGGGGGGGGGGG
>JANZLC010005225.1:0-11999 GCA_026413385.1 Erythroxylum gracilipes
CAAATTTATAATGGTTTAAAGATAGGGATAGGAATAACAAATTTTTATACAATGATCCATTTATTAAGTGAAACAAATTAAGATTCATTTCTCACTAATGAAATTAGGGCTACAGACTCAAACTAATAAAGTCTAAAACATATCAATTAATTTAAGAAAATCTTAGAAATTTTAGCCACCGAATCTAATCTTGGTCTAGAACTTGGTTCTGTCATTTTTAAGGTAGCTTAGAAAGGAGGACTTACGATTACACCACTTCAAATGCAAACCCAAATTCGTTGCATTCTTCCTTAACATACTGTCACACAATGCAAACCCAAATGCAGTGTATTACAGATAATCAGAAAAATAGATTAAGCAGTCTTAAACCCACAATACACCCTAGTAACTTCAATCGATTCAATAAAGAACAATTTTGCCTAAATTTATCGCATCCAAATTCGTTCAACTACTTACCTCAACCACCTCGTGAAGCAGTAGACGACAGAACCAACGATTCCAAGGGCGCCAGAACCAACGATAGTAGACGACAGCAGGATGCCAAATCGTGAAGCAAGACAACGATTCCAAGCACGGTGACTCGACGGAAGATGAGAGACGGACGGTCGCTCGACGGAGAGGGAAGGTGGCTCGAGCTGGGAGAGAGCAGGTGGGTCGAGGGAGAGGTGGCAGAGACGGAGAGCTAAAGGTGGTAGAGAGCTAAACTTGGGAGAGATCGAACGGGAGTTCATGAAAATACATTGGTGGGCCAGCGGGATAACGTTATTTCGATGGCCTTTCCCGACGTCTAAGTCTCCACAACGTCGGCCTATCGTTTTCTCGACGTCTAACCATCCAAACGACACCTAATACTTGGTTTTTCCACGACGTCTCTATACAACATCGTTGCATCTAGGCCCCTTTCATGACGTTCGGGAACACGTCAAGAAAGTTACCTACATTTCGCGACGTCTTCTGGGAAGACAACGCGAAATGCGTCTTTTTCTTATAGTGATTCTATATTGAAAAAAAGATTCTAAAAATAACTTAATGAATAATTAAATCAAATGTCCTATATATATATAGCACAAGTAGTTAATAGATATATATATATGATCAACTCAGATACCAATTATTAATATACTAATTGTTTTGATAGCAATTGTCGAGTAAATAAAAGTTATATAATGAAAAAGAGATAATGAAGTAATAACATAAATTTTATGTGGTTTAGTCAATATGTGGCCTATGCTTACAACTAAAGAGATTTTTTTAAATTCTAAGAAAGACAATACAACAGAGTAGTTTGACAAAAATCTTCTTATATAATGGTTACCAAGGTATGTATAAAATAGTGTTATATATTAAAAAATCTAATGAAAGTGTAACACCATTTACACATAAGCCTAAAGTTAGTAAAATTCTATTTTTACAAAGTCTAAGGTTAGTGAAATTCTATTTATGCTTGTCCTTAGATTTTGTGTCACAAGCTTGAAACTTGACCTACTCTTGATATTGATGCCAAACTGTTTTCTACTTCTCAATTTCTTCCATTTGTATGAGTCAGATATTGGTCTCATATATGTATTCAAAGTCAATTAGCTCCTGTAATTTTTCTATATGTTGAAATTCAAGACATAAACTTCATCTCGACATAAAATTTTCAACATCTAATCGAAAATATCACGTTCTATCATACAGGTCCCAAAGTTCTCAAGTTATGTGAACATTCACCATGCCTAAGCTATAATTGAAAATTTCTACATGTAATGACTTTGTCAATATGTCAGTTTCATCCTCTAAAGTTTGATCCTTTTTTAACAAGATCAGGCCAAAAGCAATCAAATTTTCATTCTCGTACAACCTCACAACCTTCATTATAGCACTCTTTCGTCTATCTTTCTTCTGACTATCCACAGTCCCCTAAAAGATATTTGCATTTCATTACTAATGATAAGAGCATACGCGATCGAGTTTGCCTAACCATATCTCCTTGGTATTATATCCTTGGCTATATCGTGTTGATACTTTCTTCCTAACATTATTATATCTCCCAAACCATAATTTTCAACTCCCATAAAAAACATATGTTTCAGGGTGTTCTAGTTCCATTTGTACCAACTTTAAACTAGTACTACTCATTGTTGGTTATGGAACATCCTTTTCATATGTTTTCCCTAACCTATGTCACTCTCCAAGCACTAAATCCTTAAAGGTTATCCTATACTTTTTATTAAGTACACAAAACTTGTAAAAGTCTACTTTCTCTTATTTGTCACCATTTAA
The DNA here is from genome assembly GCA_026413385.1 of Erythroxylum gracilipes. Lineage (NCBI taxonomy): Eukaryota > Viridiplantae > Streptophyta > Magnoliopsida > Malpighiales > Erythroxylaceae > Erythroxylum > Erythroxylum gracilipes. The sequence continues at coordinate 2,266 of JANZLC010005225.1, forward strand.
TAAGCTCTTCTTATGAAGTTCCATCATCTCTTACTCATCGAGATGACCTAGCTACATGTATTACATTATGATACCATCATCATTCTATTTTGAAGATTAAGAGACAACCATCGATCCCAGTAATATCTATCTCATTAAGACATGGATGACATACTATAATTTTTCTTTCATCACAGTCAATACACCTTTTACCACCTTAAGTAACTTATATTTTTAAGTATCAAGAGTACCTATTAGAATTAATTTTTTTCAAAGATCAGGCATCCAATTTCCTAATAATTGCAATGTATATTTTGATCTACTATAAACAATTTCCTTTAATAGTATGTTTTCCATCTTCACCTAATTTGATAATACCATTTCATTCTTTAAAAGAATAGAAGTAATCTTTATTATAAGATGCTCTAGTCTCTGTCACCCACCAATTTGTAGAATTACTTATAATCAAAACATCATAGCCTCTTTAATCCTTTTTATCAGAACTCTCCTACATTATAGTAACACTTGCTCTTCCATCTGTTTCCTTTTTCTTGTTTTTCTTCTTCCATTGTGGACAATTCCTTTTTAAGTGACGTTTTTCTTAACAATTAAAGCATCAAATAGTTTCATCCTTCTATTTAGATCTTGATTTACTCATAATTTCAATATTTTTTCCTTGTTCCTACCTTTTTTAACAACCCAAATATAAATTTGATCCACGTTTATATGTGTTAGGGACCTTTTTCTCTAATTATTTAGATAAATAGTCTCTTTATCATACATTATAGTATTAAAAATAACATTCATATGAATTAGGTAAGGAACATAAAAGTTTATAGCTTAATCTTCATCCTCAATTTAAACCTCAATACCTTGTAAATCTAAGATGATATAATTAAAATTATCAATGTGATCTTTTACATATGTATTTTCTATCATACTCAATGTATATAAATGCTACTTTTCATATAAACGATTCGTAGCTAATTTCTTCTTATATTTATTTTCAAATTTTTTTATAATGAAGCAATAATTATTTCATTAGTTGCCTCTCTCTTAAGACTTAGTATACTAAACTCAATAGTATTACATTATGCTTCTTTGATAAAATCTCACTACAATAGAACAGACTATTAGCTACATTTTTTTTGGTGAAGAATTGTAAATCGTTGCCAAATGTAGACTTTTGGCGACGATATTCCATTTTGTAACCAAAAGTCTAGATTTTGGCAACGTTAAAGTAAATCGTCGAAAAAGTAGATTATTTGGCAACAATTTCCAGGAGTTATCGCTAAAAGTGGCTAATTTTGCGACAGTTTACTCATGTTGTTGCCAAAGATCGAGACTTTGGCTTTGGCGACGATTTCCAAGAGTTGTCACTAAAAGTTGCAAATTTTGCAACTATTTACTCATGTCATCACCAAGGATGGGGCTTTTGGTGACGATAATGTAAAACGTCGGCAAGTATTTAAACTTGTTGCGGGGCGAAATGTATAATTCGTCACCAAAAGTAAACTTTTGGCGACTAAACCTTCAAATTGTTGCGAAAAGGGTAGATTAAAGAATTATGTATTAATAATGTTAATTTATTAATTTTCAATGGTAAATGTGCTTAATAATCCTAAGGTTAATTATATAATTGACATTTATATAAGATTTTTCATATTTGCTAATTATGTTTCATTTTTAAATTTGTTTAAATATATACTTAATGTATAAAAGCTCTATAAATTCTCTTTTTGGATATTAACAGATAAGCATACCTAAAATTTTACATATTAAAAAGATTAAAATTTAATAAATTTAAGTTGACTATTATTCTTAATCATTAATATTTATTAACAATAAAATAATTATTCATAAAAATTGAAAATTGTAAGCAATATAATATAATGATATATATAGGTAAGTAGTACAAGATTGTAATTAGAAGTTTAACAATTCTTACAAACATGGAACAAAAACAAAAGTACAACATCAACATCCAGTATGAATTTTACTAATATGTGGGGTCTGAGGAGGTCCAATAGTACGCAGCCTTACCTCTAACTAGTAGAGAGGTTGTTTTCAAAATTCTTGCAAACATAACAACATATCAAGTTTCACATTTATTCCATCGAAAAGGAAATGAAATGATTATTCAAGTGACATGAGAGTTAATAAAGGTAAATGAGTTTGCTATGTCTAGATTCTCAAGAAGGATCCTTGCATACTCAAAGGCATCAATTGAAAACGTCAAAGATCTTCCCTTAAGTGTTGGGTTATTCACACCTTCTTCTAACAACTTCTTGGCTATAACTAAACTTATAGAGGATATAGTGAATGAATCCCTAGATACAGCATGGATCACTAAATCAGATGAACTACCAATGCAATGCATTTCAGGTAAGACACAATTAGTATGGAACTTAAATAGCTAGTTAAGTCAAATTGTATTACGAAGCCAAATTCGAACACATTCATACCTGATTGAGAAAACATAATAATTGGAATTGACAGTTGATCAAAAATAACCGATTGCCCTAATCTTGTACCAACCATCGAGATATTGCCACTGTTTCCATTTTCATCTATGTTATTTTGAATATTGAAGTAAGCTTTACACAAGACATAATATATACAATCAAACATTCATTTAATAGCTTACTATGATGCAAATAAGATACAAATAATTAAGGAAGAGAAGTAATTTAGATGATACAAAAAACCTTGAAGAAGAAGATCGGCCATGGAAGGCAAGTGGTAACTAGTGTATGATGAATTTTCCCACATTCCTCCCAACAGAGCTCATTTCCACCATCGAAAACCAGTCGCCCCGTTGACATTCCTCAATGAATTGATGTTAACAGTTAATTATGAAAATTCAATATATCATAAAATCATTATGTTAAATAAAATTCATTCGGTAACCAAATACCACAAATGAATTGTCGATGGAATGAACTGATGCAAAAGACACTTTTTGCATTCCATGTCAATGTGATTTGTTATGCTAGTTTGTCGATGATAAGTCAAAGTACTATATTTCAGTAGTGGTACAGATTTGGTGTAAAAGGAATCATATGGTAAATTTTTTACTTAAACATCTGTTGCAAATTGGGCTTTGAATATCTAAAAGACTTTCCTTCAAAAAATTAAGAGGGTTTCCTCAAAGAATAACTAGAGGTTGGGAAAAAAATGGCTACCCATCGTCATCCAATACAGAAACACAATTAACCATCTTACAAACACAAACAGAAAGGGAAACCCATACACCAATTGCATAACACAAAGCCCATATTAATTTTGGGACGTAGAAAAAAAATAAAGAGCAATAACGAGGGTTCTTGATAACAGAAAAGAAGAACAATATGTACCAACACAACACAAAATGCTTCGTTGACAGTGAGGACCACAAGATAGGAGACGACCACAAAAGAGGAGATCACACTTCTTCAACTGATTATGAAGAGAAAATATAATGGCTAACACGGGAACGAAGACAACCTTGTTTTCTTATTAAAAACCTAGTAAAAAATGATGTCGTTTGTTGTTAAGGTAAACCACACCATTTTCAATTAAGTCAGAAGAAATAAACCATTTGGTGAGGATTCAAAAACCTATTGCCAAATGCTTTGCCATTACCATTTGGGTTCACCTTTAGCTAACATAATTATATATGATGTCACAACCCGATACCACATCAGGCCCATGATAACTTCCGCATAACCGAGTTAAGGACACTCACGGTATCCTTAATCTGACTATGCTAGGCTAATTGAATAGCTCTCCTTTTTTTTGAAAAATTTGGGCAGCATAATGGCTGTATTCTAAAAATCCCAAAACTCAATCAAATACCTGCAAACAATTTTAAACACACTTCTATATTCACATCAAAAATTTTACCATAACTTCAAGACTTTAAAGTCCACCTAAAGCAATCTCAACAACAACATCAAAGTTCATACATAGGTCTTTTACAATAACAAAATAGTCAAGAGTTAAATTTATATAATCATAAAGCATACCAACATAACCAATCTAATAAAAATAGTAAAACAGTTTATAAGCCCCTATGCAACTAAAGTACAAGATAGAAACTACCCACGTGCAGTAATATCCCAAAAATGTCAAAAGATCGCATGATCTACTTAGAGCTTCAAGCTCACTAATTAACCTGCATGGTTGGAAGGCGGAGGGGGTGAGTACACTATGTACTCAGTGAGCAGGAAAAACATGTATAATCAATATACAATAGCATCTCCAAGTATAGAACAATACAAAAGGGCTTACATATAATATATAAATTATATGTTACAATACAAAATTTTTATAAATAAATAGATAATTATTACTAAATAGAGTAATATATATTACATAAGTAAGATATGAGAAATTTATAAATTATGTAATAATTCATAAATCATTATACTAGTTACAATTATTATCTATACATCCATATAACATTATATTAATTACCATATTTGATAATAATAATAGCAATCTAATTAAAAATAACATATGGGACTTTTGGCCACATTTTCATTGGCAACGAATCACAATTTTAATGTTAATAAGATCAAAATATTGTAAATTTATGTTAACTAGTTTTCTTAATCAAAAATATTTATTAACAATAATACAATGATTGTATAAGTGTAAAAATAAATTTAGCAAAAAAAAGTCATTTATATTTTTATTAGTTTCTTTAATATATAAGATTTCATAATTTAATGTGGTATGTATTTATTATATATAATTTCTATAGTAATTTATGTTTATGCTATATTTAAAAATTTAGCAAAATCTAAAAATCTATAAAAAAGTTTAGTATTGGCGATGATTTCGTAAATTGATGGCCAAATATATGACTACCAATTTAATATTATTAACAATGATTGTAAGTATAAAACTAAATTTATTTAAGAATAATGTAATTTAAAATATTCATAAAACAAAAAAATATTTTATATATGAATGCATATTATATTTATTTATGCTTATTGTTTAAAATTTTAATATATATGATATGAAAATTTGATGTGGTCTAACAAAACTCTATGTATTATGTATAATTTGTTTACAATTTTATAAAAATGTTAAATTAAAAAAACAAAATTGTAAAAAAATTAAAAATTCATATTATTGGAAACGATTATGCAAAATCGTCACCTATTTTCTAATATTTGGCGATGAATTTCTAAATTTGTTGCTAAATGGTACAGACTTAAAAAAATTTAGACCCCGACCCCCTTCTCCCCAATTCATTTTGCCCTCTTCTCTTCTATTTTTGCTTCAGCATTTTTTGTGAACCTTTGCTCTTCTCTCCATCTGTTCATCATCTTCTCATCGTCCATTCTTCGTAGAGATAAGTACTTTGTTTGAGTGTTCTGTTTTGGGATTTATTTTTGCTTTGAATGGGGTTAGATTATGGTATATGAATGGTCGATTTTCGGGTGATACTTTGGGTTGTTTGCGTATAAATGGAGTGTTAATGTTGTTTGTATGTGTGATGAAAGGGAAAAGACAAATTATTTGTTTTTAGTTAGGGTTTAATTTCTGAAGCCTATAAGGTGTTCGATGAAAGTCCTCTTAAGTATTTATTATTTTGTTTTGATAGGGAATGAATTTACTTTTACATGCATGCTTTGACTGTTCTGTTTTAAATGTTCAAACATTTAAGAAATTCTTAAGGCCTATCCAATTATTAATGTTATTTGACAATCCTTATGTTTTTAGTGTAAAAAACATTCAAAAAGTATATACTGTTGGACTGTAAATAACATTTGAGTGTTTTGTTTTTTGTGTTCAAAACATTCAAGAAATTAACCTAATGTTGTGCTACTATCAATGTTATTTCAATGTTGTGTTTTCAGTGTCCAAAAAATTGAAGAAATGTTAATGTTGTTGGATTGTTAATGTGACTTGAGTGTTATGTTTTTTGTGTTAAAAACATTCAAGAAATTCACCTAATGTTGTTTTACTGTCAATGTTATTTTAATGTTATGTTTTTAGTGCCCTAAACATTGAAGAAATGTTATTGTTGTTGGACTGTTAATTTGACTTGAGTGTTATGTTTTTTGTGTTCAAAGATTCAAGAAATTCACCCAATGTTGTGCTACTATTAATGTTATTAGACTGTTATGTAGTTAGTGTCCTCTTTGTAATAAACATATTCTTGAAATAAAAAGACATTAAAGAACTTATGATACATATTTAAATTATACTAAAGTAAACAATAAATGTTAATAAAAATGTACAATAAATGTTAATAAAAATGTACTCCTTTAAATGATCCAACAATATATGTTAATAAACATAATTGTTGCTCTTCCTTTTTATCATGTACTTAGTAATTAAATATACTCTAAGTTGTCTTGAATTTTCAATCCACTACAAGCATCAAATCCTTTTCATAAGCAAAATGAGTTAGAACATGATACATTATTGCAATAATAATGACAAGTTTTCTTTTTATCTTTCATTTAATACCTTTTTTATATCATCTTCATCATGTGTTTTATTTTTCAAATTTCATTTCTTTAATTTAATTTAAAATTATAGCAAAAGTATCATTAACACGTTACAACTTATTCGAAATATGCATGATAGAAAAGCAAGATTAAGAAACAATATCCACATGTTGTAATTAAAAGAAATGTAGGGTATCACTATTATGCTATGACTAATTTAGAGTATGTTCGAGGAGAAAAAAATGATTAAAGATAATGGAATTAACACCTATCTAACTAAAACAAAGATAGGAAGACTAAAAGGAATGAATACTAATTATTATAATCAAATGTTCAAACATAAAGGTAAGAAGTTATTACGCATGCTAATTTGTTTGAATAAATCTTGTAATACTAAAGAATTATTAAATAAGAAACACTTTAAAGGTGAAGCTTATTAAACATAAAAGAAGAAATATAAGACCTTTTTTTTCAATTAACTTAAAGAAAATAACTTAAAAGAGATAAAGGTTTAAAGAGATGATGCTTAATGAATTATATTGACTTTTAATTTGTTATTAATTCTAAGGATCATGACTTACAGATTAATATGCATGTACCTAGGTTTTATTGGATTGACTTTGACTTGGACATATATGAATTATTCTTAGACTTAGGGTTTAGAAATTAAGATATGGGTTATAAGTGTTGAATGGGTTGATTGAATGTAAATATATGTTAGGAACTTTGTTTTATTACTGCTTATAAGATGTTCGACTTACCCTTTGAATCTCTAATCTCAATCTGTTTTACTCAACCGTTGAACTGTTTATCACTCATAAACTATCGTGAGCCCATCACTGCCACAAAGTCATTAAAACTTTAGTAACGATAATCTCTATAGAAATGTGTCAAAAAGCTTTAGTTATAAGCATTTTCTATATTTTAAGTCCTACGACACAATTATATGAACAAGTGTATTATATTAAATACAAAATTGTCTTTTTTGTAGGCTGTGTTTTATGTTGAAGAGTGTCGATAATCGTCCAACCTCATCTGTCTTCTTTGTAGACTACGGCTGTCCATCTATCAAGGTAAGTCGTCCAACTAATTAATTCCTACAATGTGTTTAGGTTTTTTATTGTTCTTTACAATTTTCTTATAATGATTGATGAGTTTTTAAGTTGGGGTTTAATAGTCTATGTATTTATGTTTGGATTTTGTTTAAATTCAAACTTAATTATTGAACTTCAATGTGATTAATTCAAACTTAGTATTAATATTAGAAATTCACGTAATGTTCATGACAATCCTTTGCATAATAAACCCCTAGGATGATATATAGGCTGGAAATCTATGATGCAACTCTTGTGAGGCTTATCGGTAAAAAATTTCATGAGCCTAGGAGTCACAAAAAGAACTTGCTTTTGTCGATTCATGTGGTGTAATAATGCCACATATCATAGTGGTTGTTTAAATTCAAACTTAATTTATGAACTTCAACGTAATTAATTCTAACTTTGTGTTAACATTACAAATTCACACAATGTTCATGACAATCCTTTGCATAATAACCCTTGGGATCGCATATAGGCTGGAAACCCATGATGTAACTCCCATAAGACTTATAGGTGAAAAATTTAACGAGCCTAGGAGTCATAGTGAGAACTTGCTTTCTCGATTTATGTAGTGTAACAATGTCACGTACTATAGTTGTTGTTTAAATTTAAAATTTGAAAATGAACTTCAATTTGATTAATTCAAACTTAGTATTAACATTATAAATTCACGTAATGTTCATGACAATGCTTGCATAATAAACCCCTAGGATGATATATAGGCTGGAAACCCATGATACAACTCCCATAAGGCTTATCAGTGAAAATTTCCACGAGCCTAAGAGTCACAACAAGAACTTGCTTTCTTGATTTATGTGGTGTAATGTACCATAATGCTTGATTAAATTCAAAATTTGAAAATGAACTTGTAGTGATTAATGGTTATATTATAAAGACCGAGGATTGCATTTAGTAATTAAGTTATTTACTTTTAATTTTATAGCTAGATGGACAAAGTTAGATGTCTCACCAAAAATGGTCCACTGAATCAAATGGATGATGAATGTCGTATTCTTTGTCCATGCATAGATTGCTTAAATGTCGACATTCAAAGTCAAGATGTGATATATAATCACTTGCTAATTTGAGGTATAGTTATGTTATTATATTCCTAAACTTTAAGTAATATTATACCATTCCGATAATCATATAATAAAATAAATAATATAATAATAAATAAATAAATAAATAAATAAAGTAAATAAAGATTTGTGATAACATTATGTTATAACAAAAATGAGAGTATCTAAAAATAATTAGATCTAAATATATAATAAACATCTAATTCTCTCTAAGTATATCCCATCTAAGTATATATAAATATTCTATCTATCTAAGTATATATCAATATTCTATCTATTTATATATATAATCTAAAGAGATTAGTAAACAGATTAAATGAAAACTTAAATGAAAAGTTTTCCACAATTGATTATAGTATTATATATATACATATATATTCTATAATATATATATATATATTTCTATTTATTATTTATATTTATTTCTCTTTTTATTTTTTTTTTAATATATTTTTAATATTTTTTTAATCATTTCATTCGCGAGGAGCTGGATGAGAAGAAACTCTCATGTTCGGTTCTGTAGTAGAGATGGAACAGAAAAAGAACCATCAACTATAACCCTAAAAGAACTCGATTCCGTAAACAACATAGAGGAAGACTGAAAGGAATATCTTATCGAGGTAATCATATTTGTTTCGGTAAATATGCTCTGCAGGCACTTGAACCCGCTTGGATTACGTCTAGACAAATAGAGGCGGGACGTCGGGCAATGACACGCAATGCGCGCCGCGGCGGAAAAATATGGGTACGTATATTTCCTGACAAACCAGTTACCGCAAGACCTACGGAAACTCGTATGGGCTCGGGTAAAGGATCGCCCGAATATTGGGTAGCTGTCGTTAAGCCGGGTAGAATACTTTATGAAATGGGCGGAGTAGCCGAAAATACAGCTAGGCGAGCTATTTCAATAGCAGCGTCCAAAATGCCTATACGAACTCAATTCATTATTTCGGGTATTTCGGGATAGGCATATAGAATCAAAGGAAAAAGCCTTGGGATGAAAAAAAAAATTGCAAGTTTCTTTTTATTGTGGACAAACAATATCTCTTTTTTTTTTTCTTTGCATTGAAATAACAAATTAAAAAATGATATGATCCAATCTCAGACCCATTTGAATGTAGCAG
>JANZLC010005245.1:0-11998 GCA_026413385.1 Erythroxylum gracilipes
AATGCCACATTTCATTCTCTCACTACTGTATATTCGGTATCTAACATTTTTTTTTTGCCATAAACCACTACATCTCATAATCTTCTATGTTTTCTTTAGTTTTATCTTCCCATAAAACCATCCCTAATCATTCCTCAAACAATGAACACAAAATAAACAGAACATGCAATCTTACTATACTGCATGTTTATATCTATTTACACTATGCATATATATATCTGTTTACACCGTTTATGCATGCTTAGGTATATATATATGTTTACAAAATAAAACAGTATGCATATATAACTACTTACCTGTGTAGCTAATATTTCCAGTATAGGTTGATACTCGAGGAAGACGAAGAACAATAAAACCGAAAACAATGAATAGCTCCTATTTTATAATGGGTCTGTTATTTTTGCATGAGAGACATGTATACAAAGACGTGTCAAAGAAATAGCTACCAGCTTCCACGAGTCATCGTCCATAATTTAGTATTTATTATTTTATTAATAAATTATTCTTTTTAATTAACCAAATACATTGTTATAAATTCTTATAACAAACAAATACCCAAAATTTCCAGAAAACTTCCTAAAATTCACCAAAATTCCGTCATAAAATAATGACTCTCAAAATAAATTTTCAACTCAAAATTAATTCACCAACAATTTCTAAAAATATTTGAAGTATACAAAAATTACTAAAATTATATTAATACTGTCCGAACAATTCAGAAATCTCATTAAACCAATTTACCCGGAAAATGTCATGAATGCATGCCAAAATATTTATGCACAATTTAGCAAATATTCGAATAGCAACATAAAACGTACTAAATTTCTTTAATATTCTAACCTCGAATTTGGGGCGTTACACTAAGGACAAACGAGATGGACGACCACGCAATCCATCTCGTGCGTCTATTTAATCTAACGGCTTATATATGTTCAATGTTATGTCCTTATTATTATTCTCCCTCTTTCATTCATTCACTCATTCACTCAAAGTTGCAGAAAGCTTCCTCTCCCATTCTTTAGCTCTCCGCCCTCGACTTCCTCTGCTTCTCTCTCATTCTTTAACTCTCCACCCTCAACTTCCTCTGCTTCTCTGCCTCACCACCCTTGACTTCCTCTACTTCTCCGCCTCACGTCTACCGCTCGGCAACTCATCTCACGGTGGTAAGCTCTCCTATTTTCTTCGCGGTTTTATTTCAGTCATAGTTTTATATTTCCTTTTTCTCTTTGCGTTTTTTCCTTCGACTTTCATCGAGGTTTTATTATATGTACAGATGGGTAGAGGTTTTATTCAACATTTGGAGTTTCTTTCCAACTATGGTAAGTTTTCCTTTTTGCTTCTTTCCTACAATAATGATTGATATTTATCCAGTTTAATTTTTTCCTTCGACTTTAATCAAGCTTTTATTATGTGCAGCGATGGGTCAACTGGGTTGAGGAGAGAAACGAAAGTTAGCTTAGTTGGCAAAGATATTTTTTCCCTCCAATGGATGGACTCGGCCTCTCATCTTTTCTGAAGTTAAGTGTATCTAACAATAACTTTGACTTCTTATACCTTCCTATGTGATTAAAGATTTACGGTTTTTTAAGTCTGGTTGCTGTTTGATAATTGCTTGTTCTGCTTCTTCCTTTCTAATAGATCCCTCTATTTTTTTCTGAATAATTTCTGATTGTTTGATTTAGGCATTTTGGTGATGGTTTTTTTGAGTACGATAATGGAGGAGAAGGAGAGGGGGAAAGAGAAGGAGAGTCTTTATCTCTCTCATAAAGCTCAGATCTTTATCGCCATAAAACAACACCCGCTGATTCAGAAGCTCATCAAATTTCGTCCTTTTACAGCACAGACAAGCAGAATCTTGGGAAGTTTCTTGTTACTTTCACATTTGATGCTACTGTTGTTGGGAGGTAATAAAGATTGAATCTTTTATGTGGGTTTTGTGTTTAATGTATTTGCACTTTTTTTTAAGGATGTAGGTGTCATCTTCGGACATAGCCTTAAGGTTTTACGATTTGAGGAAGAAATCAAGTATCTCCGACTGTCGATTGAAGTATGAAGTTGCTAATCAGAGATCTGAAGGCGACGGTACGGAGAGGAGTGGGAGAAGGTTTGGGGTTTGCTTGAAGAACAGAAACACTACTAAGCGTGTGCTTGGATCCTTCTTCTTTTTTTACTCCACCGGAGATAAATCAAAAGTTGGTTTCAGGCATTTTTATCTCCTGATGTGTCAAAGGTCCAAATCCTGCATCTCTATATACTTAATAATATCAAAATTTATCGACCCAAAATTTTTACGAATAGCAAAAGATAGTCTTTCAAAAATTGCGCCGCGATTTAGATATATCCATACAGCGTTATAAATGAGATCTTAACGATTTAATATCTGATACAATTAACATTTCGCATTTAATGCCTCCTTTGTTTCTTATTTAAAGGAGTTAACATAATTTTAAAATGAATTGAGTAATCCTTCTTAGAGGAAACGAAGGGTTATCCCCTTAGTATCACTTCGCATTAAAATTAATTTATGAATTGAGTAATCCTTCTTGGAGTAAACGAAGGGTCATCCCTTTGGTTAAACTTTGGCAGCTCTCAATCACTTTATTTAGCCAACTTTTTCTTTTCAGCTATGCACACTTTTCATTTTTTGAAAATTTTTTCTAGAGATTTCTCAGACTTAAAGATTAGGTACAGAGGTGCGATTTTCAATCTCTCGAAATTTCTTCTTAGCATTTTTGGTTACCCCGTAGACTTTCTGAAATTTCTTTGTTGTTCCACTTACAAGTTGATGAACTAGTTCAATAAATATTGTTAATCATAAAAGATGCAATTAATGGAATAATTATTCTTTAAATTTTTGTAGTATTTTATTTTTATCGGTAACAAAAAATATAAATTAAATTAAATACTCAATGTCATTCTTTTATTGTCTCCTTACAAAATAAATTTATTAAAATGAAATTTAATTATTCCCTCAAAATTGACAATAATAGACAAATTATGGTTAAGATTTAAATTTCATATTATAATTAAAATTATTATAACGATGAACAATTAACCATGTTAAGTTATAAATACCACATAAAATTAATATTAACATTGGGTACTTCATCAAACAGTAATTATTACTATAGTGTATATGATGACAATGAGCAATTAAAATAATGCACAGTTATAAACGACATGTTAAATTCTTGATTAAATAGTAATATCAGTATATTCCATTGATATTCATTAATATTTTGGATTGTTTATTGATTCACTCATATATTTTCTTTCTTTTTTAATAATTTTTAACTTATATGTAATTAATTTTCTGATCTAAAATAATTAATTTGCTGATGATCTTCATTATATATATTTTTATATATATGTTATTATTTCTTTTTCACACTAGTTACTTTAAATTTCGTTATATATATTTATATATTTATGTAACTATTAATTTTGTTATACGTTTATACAATATATATATATATATATATAATAGAAGGCCATGTTGAAAAGTATAGTCATCCTTGTTCTTCGTATAATGTAAATATATGTTTTTTACGATCTTATATATATAATAAATTTTTTACATCCAAAGTGGCTACCGTGCGAGTTATTATTTTTATATGATGATGATGATGATGATGATGATGATAAGCATTTGTTATAAATTTAGATGTAACGAAAAAAAATTCTCTGAGGATGTCGCCATCGTGCAAATGCACGATAGCGACATTGAGCCTACTATACCAAAAATCGCTATCGTGCAAATGCACCGTAGCAACTTTGAATTAAAAAGCAAATATCGTTGTCGTGCAAATGCACGATAGCAAAATTGGAGAATGAATCATCTCTAAACTCGCTATCGTGCAAATTAACTTATTAATCTTTTATTATGTGCGCACATTTGTTAACTGCGTCAAGGAACTGTAAATTTTGATTTCCCTATTAATGATTATAAGATAATGAATTAATTAATTAATTAATATCGATATGATAATTAGCTTAATATACGAAACGCTTTTCTAAATTCAAGCTCCCGTGAGGTTTGCAATTGCGGATTAACAATAACTGCTCTGCTTCAAGTGCCTGAACTAGAACTAAAATCAGAATATTTATCATTAATATTAGGATTATTGTAATTATAAAATCCCTTATTATGATTAAATGCATATATCTTTATTTCTATTATTATTATTATAAAATTGTTTATTATTATTAACTTTCTTCTAATTATTATTTAATTTACTATTCTTATTAGTTTAATTATTGTTAATATGATTTATTTTCAGTATTATTAATTTTCTACTTGACTATATGTACTTATTGTTGGTAAATAAAATTATTATTGGTAAATAAATTTGTTCTGATATTTTTTATTTTTTAATTTATGTATCGATGCTTATTATTGTTATTATTGTCATCATTATTATTAATGTTATTTGTATTGTTAAATTCCTCATTAGTATTAATAATACCAACCTTCGCTATTCAACCACCAAAACAATAATATTTACATAAGATATGTAGGAAAAGAAAAATTATTTTATGACTCGAAGGCAAAATTAATTGACCATGTAATTTAATTTAGATTTTTTGTTATCGATAAAAATAAAATACTACAAAAATTTAAAGATTAATTATTCCAATTAACAATATTTTAAATTTTCGCTCCAAATTTTTCCTTGCTAATTTTACTTATTCATTTGTTATATTCTAACTTTTATATTTTTAATATGACATATTTATATCTTTTTAATTAAATTTCAATACATATTTAAATTATTTATAATGTAATTACTAATTTTAAATTTTCCGTATTTATTATAGATTAAAATTATATAATAATATAGCAAATACAGATTTTTTATATTTATAATTTAATTACAAAATTTTTAAATTTTTTATAATTTAATTACAAAATTTTTAATTTTTTATTTCAATTTCAATTAAATTCCCAGGACATTGTTACTGCATTTGCTGCGTAGTATTACTATGCTACTTTTTTATAAATGTTTGAGCCAAATCGTGGACTGTCATGTAACATACAACTGTGGTCAAAATGAGACACAACTGGAAATAAAGAAAATACAAAATAAATCTCCTCAACTCGAAATAAAGAAAATGCACGCAACAATGAAGTTGCTCACAGTTGTATACGTGTTAAAATTTGGGCTTTTTGTGAAATTTAGGCCTGGTAGGGCTTGCTGCTTGATCCGGCTCGATCTGTTGGTTCGACCTCATTTTAGTTTTAGTTTTGTTTCTCTGGCTTGGATCAGCCCGGTCCGATTTTAGCTTGCTTAATTTTAGTTCATGACTTAATCTTTATTTAAAAAATGACATTATTTTTAATACTTTTTATTAAAAAATATGATATAACAGGTTGACTCGTCTCACTCATAACTTAACAACCCTAACTTGCACTGTCCTAGCCCAGGCCAGCCCGCCCATTGACAGTTTTAGTGGAAGAGCTAAGAATAAGCAGTGTGGAAGGTGTTAACGATGAGTTCAGATTCTCTGTCTAATATTATAATGTTTTATTCTATCTCATAAATCTCAGCCATTTATTTATGTGAATCTCATATAGAACTGAAATTTATAGAATAAAATAAGACACTATAATATTAGACAAAGAATCTATCAATTAGACGGTGGGTTCTGTATGCCTTTAAATGGAAGGAACTTGCTACTCTTCCGTATGCTCTTTGAACTAACGTTACTGCAATGCTCTTACAAATGCAAGCCTAAGGTGCAAATGCAATCCCTATCATATCTATCTTATCTTGTTTCCACGTATACTTTTTTCTTTTCCAATAATTTATTGTAATTTCATTTACTCCTTTTTCTGAAATGGGAATAAGATTTTCTGACCTTGGAATCTTTATATTTAAAAAGATTATTTGGTTAATTAATTTAATTTAAATTTTTAGATTTTTGGTTGAATTAATATAATTAGTTATATAATATGTTCTTATTATTTTTCTTTAATTGCGTAAAGACGACAACTAAATGTATAAAATGTCTATTAAACTAAAGAGGACAACTAAATGTATTAAATGTCTATTAAAATATAATTTTTAATTCTATAATTTATTAACCGAAACTTTAAATTTAAATAATTAGTTCAAATATTCTTTCAAGAAAAAAACCACAAGTTAATGACTAAAGATTAACAAATATAAAAAACAATAATTAATAAGTATAGAGAAAATGTTAGAAAGCTAAATCTCCTAATACATAATTAACTCGGAGATAATGAGCATAAAGTGGCCCAAAACAGAAGTTTCCATGACAACCTTAAACACTATAATTTTTTGTTGAATTAATTGTTGAAAAATCGAAGTGGCATTCAATCCTATACATAGTAGAATAAATATAAAACTTTTTACTAATTTTCTAAAATTCAAAGATCATTTTAAAATTCTATAATCTAATTAACATGATCACAATAAAATATGAATCATAAGTTCATATTTTATTATGTAGCTTGGTCATTTTCTTGTCCTTTCCCTAGAACTCCTTATGAAATAAATTCATTGCAACCACCGATACCGCACACGTGTCGAGCCTTTAATAGTATCTATACAAATTTTTTTGTATTTTATAATATCATTTGTAATCTCACTTCATTAGTTTGATAATCTTAAAAACACCATACATAAACATTTCATATCACTTCATGAGTCTTTTCATTCATCAAGAGGCATTAAAGTCTTTGTTTTAATAAAAAAAGCTTCTTGATCTTTCAAAAATTCTTTAGGGTGACTTTTTGAATATTAGTATACTTGCATCAAATAAATCAACTTTGAGTTTTGAAAATTATATTTTCAGGGAGACTATGTTAGAGTGTCCCATATTGCCTAGACATGAATATATTAAAGGGTTTATAATTGTAAGGGTCAACTATCTAAACAACTAGTTCTAGTTATTTGGACAATGGTTGACCCAAGCCCAATTCTTATTAGTGGACTCTACACTCTGCCTATATTTAAAAAATTCAATATGGTATCAGAGCAGGTTTGGCCTGAATTATTAATTTCTCGGTTGTCCGTCTGGATGTTCATGCCCAGCGGCCCGGTCCGGTTTCCACTGCGTATAGTTCAAGTGACAACTGAATGTCCAGCCCCAGTTGCACTTGACAGGGAGTGTTAGAGTGTCCCATATTGCCTAGACATGAATATGTTAAAGGGTTTATAAGTGGTAAGGGTCAACTATCCAAATAACTAGTTCTAATTATTTGGACAATGGTTGACCCAAGCCCAATTCTTGTTAGTGGACTCTACACTCTGCCTATATTTAAAAAATTCAATAGACTAGTAGACCAATACCAGCTAATGGTCTATTAATGAAAGTTGAAAGTATAACAAGTGAGTTTATTGACACATTAGTCGATTAATATAATGGTGTAGTCAACTAATGTCCCTTGAAGAGACAATGACCGATCAAATATACTTGAGTGTTCGACCAATGTTTCAGCAACTAATGAATCTATGCTTTTAATGCACACTAGTCGACCAATATGTTATAATGGTCAACCAGTGCTTTGTAACTAGTTGTTGTAATGACTAATTCTTAACTCTAACAGCTAGTAGGATCTAAAATCTTATAAATACATATTTTATCATTGATCTTAGCATCAATAAGCATTCGATTGTCCTTTACACATATTTTTAAGTGTTTTTTTAATCATTTAATCATTCATTATTTCATTTTGAGTAAATGAGTCTTTTTGATAAAATGCACATAACACGTTTTTGGCCCCACAAATTATATACACTTTTGGCCCCACAAATGATATACACTTTTATAAAAACTTTTCTTAAGGTTCTTATTTACTATATTTGGGGAGGTTTAGAGTGATATTAAGATTCCTTTTTATCTTGAAAGGTCTTAAAAGGATTTCTCTTTGTTAAATAAAGATTGTATAAAGGTTATCCTTTGCTTTGAATGAAGAAATATAGTGCAAAATCCAATAAGATTTTTAAGAGTAGACGTAGGTAAGGATTATTTGTTGACCATTTATAAATCATTTTGCATATCTCTTTCCTTACTCTTTTACTTTATTACTTAAGAATATTGTTAAAACTTATTATTTTACTTCATACTTTCATCCTTTGTAAATTTTGATCTTTTTCATATTAAGTTAGTAATTTTTTGTTAAAAGAATTATAAAGACTCAATTCATACCCTCTTTTGGGTGTCACCAAACACTAAAAAAAGGGATAGAGAAATGAGGTCTCCCTAACAAGTAACCCTTTAAGAATAGTTGTAGGTTCTTTGTTAATTAAGATAACATAAGATGATGTACTGACACACTAAATAATCTAATTCACAAAAGGGAAGGCAAATATAAAGGCTTTCAAAGATGAAACCAAGAAATTTCGTTCCACTATGTCATAAGCGTTTCGAAAATAGATCTTCTTCAAGCAATTAGTCTAAGAGGAAGGTTTTTTATAATTTTGTAATAGTTATTGGGCTAAAAGATTGCCTATACACCTCTCTTTAATGAAAGCAACTTAAGTTTGACTATGGTGCTCTATGTTGCTTGAGCTAATCTTTTTTGTTAGTATTTCAAAGATAATTTTATAAATTGTGTTACAACAAGAAATCGAATGATAGTCTATAAGAAATTCTATTGCCCACCAAACTCCATTATCTACAGAAGAAAAGGGTTAAAATTGTCTCAACCTAAAGCTTGATCATATTTAGGCTTCACAATAGCTTGAGCCAAGGTAGCCCGGTCCAAAATTCTATTATCAAGCCTGACCGGCCTAAAGCCCAATCTAGTTCGAAGCTTTAGGGTCGAGCTCGACATGATCAAAATTAAAATTTTTATTTAAAAAATTCAAAATTATGTCATTTTTTTCCAAAACAATATTGTTTTGAATAAAAATTTTAATACTCTGGTCGAGCTAGGTCAAGTATCCCAAGGTCGAGTCCAACTTAAAGCTTGAAATTTTTAAAAATTACAGCCCAGCTCACAGTCTAGTTAACTCGAGTTGGGCCTGTTGACTTACGCCAATTGGGCTTTCTTTACCACCTCTGGTCAGATCTAAGATCGAAATGAGTTTTGTCTATATTCTGGTGAATGGTCTTTCCATAATAGCATACATTTTATAGTTGACCCTTTTGGGAATGTTCTGGAGGAGGTTTACATTGCCAATAAGAAGCGAACTCTTTTATAAAAGGTCAGAAAGACATGACATTGTTGTAATTTTAATTTGCTTATGATTGTTACAGACTAACCATTCTCATCCCCAATGTTGATAATTTTATTTTAATTTCTTCTATGAAGAATTGCATTATGGAAGTATTTGGTATTGAGATTTCTTTTTTAAAAACTAATTCAACATAAATATTGTTTTAGTTAAAGAAATGTAAAAGGATAGAGCTTCTATATAATTTTTAAGCTTTTCTTATACAATTAGGGTATTAAACTCTCTCTTCCCATTTATAGAACTTATTATAGCCGAATCCTCTAAAAGATCCTGCCTTAGGTGAAAGAATATAATTGCATGAGTTATCATGAAGAATTAATCACTCTTTTAACTACAAATTAATCAATCTCTCAATGTTATTGGAAAACATGTGCAACAACACTTACATAACTCAGAACAAACTAATTCATAACACGAATTCTCATGTATTTACCAATTTAAAGGTTTGAGAGTTGAGTTCCAATTGGAGGCTACTTTTCATCTTGGTGACTTGAATGATGGGCTGAATGTGAAGACATGATAAAGTTACAAATATTAATTGGACGAAGTTTGTCACTTGGCTTTAAGTCCCTTTCTCATTTAAGTGACTTACTTGAAGCACATACCATTGAGAAATTGGAGTAGCATCTGATTATATGGATAGGAGCACATACCATTGAGAAATTGGAGTAGCATCTGATTATATGGATAGGAGCCTAAATATGAAATATTTTTGTTTGATTTTTCAAAAGCCAATATCACTTTAAAATCCTATAATATAATCAACGTATAAAAATAATAAAGCGTCAATCATAATTTGTACCTTATGATAACATTTGATCCCTTTCTTGTCATTTTTCCCTCAAACTATTTAGAAATTGGTTCACTACAACTTCCATAGCAATGCACATGTTTAGTGTCTAACGGTATCCACATGAACATGCAAAGAGAACTCCATATGTGGTGTAGAGAGCGTAAGCAAGAAGTGTTACCTCTTTTAAAGCCTAAGCTCATTTACAATAGGGTTTGGACCTTTTAGTAACTTAATTGAAATAAATTCTAATTTCAATTAAACTTTAATTAGAATAACCAATATCTTATATTGGTCCTTAGTTATTAAATATTTCATATTTGATATTTAAAGTTTTTAAAACTTTTAGATCATGCCTAACTTGATTAAATTGCCTTTTTTCTCTTATCAACTATTTTTGTGTAAGACCCAATATATTTCTAAATATGTTTGGCAACAAATATAAATTATAATCCTAAATTATAATTAAGATTAGATAAATTAAGTGAGTTTAATTTATCTTTAATTCTCTAATTAAATAGTTATATCCAGATATTAATATTAGAGTCTAGCAATGTATTATGGTTACTCAAATATTAAGAATATCAAAATAGTTATGATTAATCTTTTTTATGCATAATCTAAATAGTTATGATTAATCTTTTTTATGCATAATCTTTTCATATAATTTAATTCCTTAATCATACAATGTTCCAATTAAAGGATAAAACTAATTTCTATTTTATTTGATTATAATAATGTTAGTTCTTTATTATTAGTAAGTGATTCTATTAATTACATCTGAAAACTATTTCCAAATTACCATTCCATTTTGGCCAAAGTTCTTAAATCAATACTGATCAAAAATAACAAAACATTATCCCTAATCACTTTAGGGTAATGAATGTCGATCACCTAACTACCTCTATATAGTTTATGTCATATCTAATAGCTACCAACTAAGCTACCTTAACTAGAATACGTTATAAGAAATATCAAAGCATATCAATCCCTGTATGAGATACTTTGAAGATCTCAAGTCAAATGATTACTTATACAATCATCACAATAAAAATTTCTATAGATATGTAAGTAATGTTTTAAATAGATTTCTCATATGGAGTTAGTTCAGTGAACTTGTTCTTTAACAAACACCTATACGTTTGTTTGAGTATCTTATACTTTAGTTTATGAGAATTACTACTTCTTTTATAAGGAAGAAATACAACGTGCATTAGTCCTTTTACAATATATTGATGTGTAGTTTCATTAGAATAATGATCACGAACAATTTATAGATAATATATAAATACAATATAAATTTCATAATTATAATCTCATTATAATTTTATTTGTAAGGTACATTTATCTCATAAACCTTAACATATGCATCTAAATATGTATAAAATAAATAATGTCTTTAAATAATTATGTTACTAAAATGCAACCAATTGATTGGTTATAGGGCATAAATCAACCTGTATAATTTGAAATCATTGCATACATTTGAAGATTTACTTAATGCACACTAAAAAAATAGTAACTATAGATTCCATTGATATAAAAAATTGTATAAGACGTAAAACTCTCATATGGTTTAAGAAACTTTAGAAAACCCTTAAATCATTAAATTTTTTTGAAAGAACTTTTTGTGTTTTTCAAATTTCTATAAAAATCCTTCTCTTAAACTTTATTGTAAAATAACAATGAAATAAATAAGAAATGAATTTCATACGTGAACTAATCAAATGTTACTTAAATGATCATCCAATCTAACTAAATTTGAACCAAACTAGTTAAAATTATCTTAAATTATTAATTTAGGCCAAGTTTAATTAACTCAAGTCGGGTTTAAGAGCCTAGTTAGATTATCAGATCAATGTCATTTGATTAGTTCATATATGATATCCATATTACATGTATTTTATCATTATTTTTAATTACAGTCTAAAAGAAGGAGTTTTTATGAAAAATTAAAAACTAGGATTTTTTGGAGAATTTTAAAGATTATAGAACTTTTGAA